>VZTV01066299.1:26234-49266 GCA_013400875.1 Anhinga rufa
GGGGCGGCCGGGGGCTGCGGAGCAGCTGCCGGGGCCCGGGTCAGCCCGCCGGGGCGGGGGGCGGAGCGGTGGCAGCCCAGTGCACCAAGCCGAACCTGCTGGTGCAGAGTCTGACTGACGTAACTTAATCGGGCTTCTTCCATCGTGTTAGTTTAGGTAAGTGACAGAACGCAATCAAGCAGAGTTATAAAACAAAGTCTTGCAGTGGGAGGTGATTTTCTTTTCGGGACTCTGATTCTCCTTCTGACCTCACAGTGCAGTGCGATAGGCTGAGGGGAAGCCTGCAGCACTGAAGATGTGACTCCTTCCTGTGCATGGTCATGCTTAATGATAGCTCAAGCCTACAGAGTGAGTGAATAATGCCATAAAGAAGGAATATATCTCTCTAGAGTGTGTATGCAATGACTAATTGTATTATGTGATACTTTTAGAGAGATCAGTTTTGCAAAACTTTGTACCAGTAAGTTGTTGGGTATGTGCAACTTCAGATGCTAACAAAAGATTTTGGGGATTTGATCTTCCAAGTCAAGCTTCCCAAGGTTTCAACTAAATACTGTAGCTATTACTTTAATCTGTCAAATTGCATAATCGTATTTCAGAGTTCTAAGGGAGGAAGTATGACAGCACTCTAGTGCATTGAGAATCATTGTACTATTTGGTTACCTCAGGGTATGTTTAAACTAGTTCAGGAGAAGCTAGTCTTGTGTGGGTTTCCAAAGTCACATTATTACAGTCTTGCTGTAATAAAACTCCTTCACAAGTCACTTCTGATTTTTATTTAAAAAATAAACTTTAAAAATAAATGACTAGAAGGAACTGGTGTGTTGGGCATAGCATGTAATAAAGTGGAATTTAACTATTTTTCAGGTATTTGAGGTGAAACTACACGTGTAAACCCTGGCGTTTACAGAAGATGAAAGACATCGACATAGGAAAAGAGTACATTATACCCAGTCCTGGGTATAGAAGTGTGAGGGAGAGAGCCAACTCAGTGCAGCATGAAGAGCAGGAAGGGTCAAAATTTCGGCATGCTAAACATAAGGTCAGTTTATTTGTTCATCGCTTGTGTTGCAGTTTATGCTTATTAAATTACATACAGCAGCAGCCTTTTGGTGGTGCCAGCTCTGTATAGATTCACTGCATTGAAGGTCAAGGAATATTCCCTGTTTGGAAGAGGTCATTCCAAGGGGTACTGTGGCTATCTTAGTGACAAGCCTGAGCGTTTATTAAGTATTTTTTGCTTTTAAATGTGGCTTTTTAGTAGCATTTGAACAAAATAGACTTTTTTTCTAGTATTCAGATCTTGATGTGAATCCAGGAAATGTTTTAAGCTTTTGTATGTAAGCAAATCATTACAACCAAGTAAGAACAGTGAAGAGCTCAGCAGAAATCATGCATCATTCAGTGTTGCAGCTGAAAAAACTCTTAATCATGCCATGTTTTTCTCAAGGACTAATTTTCTAAAGCAGATGTCTAGCTTGTTCTAGTAGCAAGACTTCTACTTTTTTCCTTTCAGATGGAAGTAATCTGTATTGAATACTGTTTCTTAGGCATCTGTTTATTTATCATGGTGAGGTGCAGCCATAATTACTTCTAGTTTGAGAGCTGGATCTTGAAATAACCACTGGTTTAGAGCTTGCATGTCATTGTTCTAAGTGTCTAAGTTATAGAGCTTGTTTTCACTGAAAAGAGTACATACGCCATGTGCTATAGGGCAAAAAAATGCTCACGTGAATGGAAACACCCACACTGGTGACAGATATGGTCTGAAACTAATAGCCTGTGCAAGCTGAAGATTAAAGATATTAACTGCTCTGAATGCTAGCAGTGAAATATCTTCTTGTATGTCCTCTTCTTAACCTTTCCTAAAATACTAATGTAGAACTTTCTGAAGCCAAACAAATAAAGTTAATACTGCCTACGTCTGATTTTTTTGCAATGACAAGGTGCTTGCAAATGTGTGGCTGGGCATTCCATATAGATCGCCTGTGACAGTCCTGGTGTGAGAGGGTTGGAAATAGGGGAACTCGCCTTATTGGTATGGAGAAATTGTGAAGACGGTTTTTAAAGGCTCAAGTTCTGCTGTGTTATACTAGACACCAAGATACTATGTACTTCAGATAAGGCTTACCTTGCTTCACTGGGGCTTAAAGGGTTTTGCCAAGTGTTTATGTGGGCTAGTGGTGCTGCACTGCTGTTTTTTGAGATTGGAGTGAACTGCTCTGCAGCAGGCTGAGTGCTGTTTGCACTTGCAGGCCCTGCAGCTCCTAGTGTCCCTACAGGCTCTATGACTCAGCAGACTATTGCTGGCAGTGCTCAGAGGTAGGTAAGAGTGTCTGATTGCATTAGAGCAGGCACTGATGCAGAACTAAGAGCCCTCTGGAGTCACAGTGCAGCTTCTTAATGGCATTTATTATGTTGATGTCATGGGCTTGAGGTCCACTGTACGCAATCCAGTAGGAAATATGCCCCGTCACATTACTGGTGACAACAGTAATGCCATTGGTGGACAGCCATGTTTCCTGACCAGTGGCAGTGGAGTTAAGCAGTAATCATAGTGTGTTATCTCTGCCTGTTGGTCTGCATCATCTAGTCATGTTGATGCCTGGTTTAACTACTGAGGGCAAAATCCTGATTTTTTTTTTTTACCTCTAACCTTTTGAATGAATGAAAGCAAACCAGCATATTTGTTTTTCTGAAGGCTGAAAGTAAGCCAAGTCCTGCACATCTGTACAGCATGGCATTGAAATCTCTAACTTTGAGGCAGCTTCAGGTCAGCTTAACTCTGCTGCAGTCTTGTTTGCCCTTCTACCTCTACCATTTGATTTGCTCCCTATGACTACAGGGTAGTAGACCCAGATACTGATTGCAAAATGGGGATTCTGTAAAATTTGTCATTCCTGATGCAAGAAAGTGGCTTACCTCAAGTCTGACCTAGAACTTTATCTGTTTTGGTTTCTTTGAGTAGAGGAATGAACCTAACTTATCTTGCTAATGGAATTGTCTAGTTCTGACAGGTGGGTACTGTGACATTTTACTTGCTTAGTTATCTTGTTTGGTATGCCAAGGTTGAGTTAATTTTTAGCTCAAACATTGGTACCCTTTTTGTTTTGCTAGCCTTATAGCTTGGATATATACAATTCATAAACGCAAACAGCTCTGAATTTGTTGCTGCATGTCAGTGAGATTAACTCCTGCTTACTTGCAAAATACTGAGGTTAAGTAAAAGGAGCTGTATCCATAACACCCAAGTTACATGTTCATGTGTTCCAAGCTTCTTCCTTTCTAGTTCAAACAAGTTCTGGTTTCAGCAGCATTCTTGGCCTTATCGCTTCTTGGGATGCTTTATAATTTTGGTAATGGGGATAAGCAAAGACTCCTGTGTCATAAGGCTGAACTTTCCTGTTTGGTCAAGCACTTGCTCTCTGCCTGTAACAAAAGGGTAGAAGCTGTAGCTCAGCTGTTAAGAAAACAGTGTTTCAAGGGGAGAGAAGGGACTGTGTCCTTCTACTTTGTCCTTTATGAAACCTGGGATTAGGTCAGATGCGTAAGCTGTTTTATTGGGCATGTGTTGGCACAGCTGATGACAGAACACAATGGAGGGCTGATGTGATGAAGGGTAGGATCACAGCAGTTCAGATGGAGGGGTAGTGGAACTCTGTCATTTGGACAACAGTCCAGAGTGCCATCAATAGAGGTTTTGGGACTCTCAAATTTCTCATAGAAAACCTAGCTGAGCTTTTGAACTAACTTGACCAGAAAACAACAAAGCTGTAAGCATGATGTCTATAGCAAGTAACAAGCTGCAAGCAGGTTAAGGCTGTTATTTTACCACTAACTTCAGATCTTTGTGGAATACAGGTTTGGGACTGTGTTGCAGCAGACTTAGACCGTATAAGGTAGACTTCTTGCTAACATGTTGCATAGGTACCTCATACCTTGTAGAGCGAGGTAGAACTGCGTAGCTTCCTCTGAGGAGGATACAGCAGCATGCTGCCTCTAGTAGCCAGGGACCACTGGTTAATGGCCAGTGGTGGTGACCAGTTCTGGCAGGGCTACAGGTACATTTGGCTGATCAGTAACATGACTCATTGGTTTTCCTCTTGCCTGTATTGCTGCATTGTTGTCCGCTTCAATTTAAGATGCATGTATAAGACTAGTTGATTGCCTCATTGAGATCTTTATAGGTGAAAGACCTTTTTTACTACTGAGCCAAGGTCCCAGAGCCCTTTTGTATGCCTGTTGTCTTTGCCTTGCATAAAGGTTGTATTCAACTTTGCTCTTTCTCTCCCGAAACCTCCATACTGGTGTTCAGGTTTTCTGCTGAAAGGATGCTGTAATGGATGTTTATGACAGCAATGAAAAAGAACTTACAATTCTTTCCTTAGAAGCTTAAACACTGGTCACAGCCTGAAAGATCACCCTTTGAAAGACAGGAGCTTTTCAAATGGGCTTCCTGGAATCATAATTGAAATCATGCTGCAATATAAATGGGTCTAATCCAACATTTCCTGGTGCTTAATGGGAATGTTGCTATAGAAATTTGGACCTCTGAAATAGGCACTCTGGGACTGAAAGTCAAGAAAAAATTTTTATTCATCTTGTGAATGCATATATTCACCTCAAATAAGTTTCTGCAGTGTGTCCTTATAACAATTGATTTTTAATTCTTTGGAGACATTAATGTAGCTTACAAAATAGGGTGTTAACTATATGTTCCCAATGCATAATACCACATTAATTGGGCTTATTGTATGTAGGGGCATGGCTCTTCTGAATGAAGATAACTTTAAGGTTCACTTACAGATGAACACTGACTAGTGCTAGGCAGCAAGAAGCTGTTACATTACCAGTGAATAAAAACTAAGGGATTTTTTAAAATGTTGATTTATACTTCTACCTTTAGAACTTCTAGCGTTTGGAATGCTTGTGTGCCCTTCGAGCTGTATCTGAAGTAATTTTATTTAGTTTTTCTCATTAGAAGCAGTGTGGCCTGAGGAGGAGGGCAGATCTCATTGTGTCAAACATACTGTAAAATGACAGATGAAGAAGAGAAATTAGTCTCAAAGTGGTTTTGGAATAAGCTCTTAAATGTAGACTTCCTGTTTAGTTGATGTAATGGCAAGCGAGTATTTTGCTCCCCTACCCCATTACGTTTGCAACAACAGAAGAGGATGTAGAAGCAGTGTATTCTCATGAGACACAATGCTTGTGAGAACGCAGTTCTTGAAATTCTAGTCCCTGGGTTAACAATGCTAGGGCACTAATTTACAAATTGTACTTCAAGCTGTAATTGGTTCTGACTTGAATGTAGTGTTCAGGATTAGGTTCTTGCTGCTGAAGCATAATAACTGCATCTACAGCATCTGTGGTAAGCCTAAAGTGCAAATTGCTGCACTTGAAGACACTGGACAGTGTGGTACTATAGATTGCTTTAATCATGCAGGAAAAATGTGTTGCTAATTTTAGCTGTCAGAAGCCCTACTAATGCAGCTGTCCTCACCTTGATCTCTTATTTTCCAGGTTTGTCTCTGACAGCCTTGCCAAAGACAGCAGAGAATGTGATCAGAACTTGTTGGACTTGATGTAAATCCTTCAAGCACTGATAGCTTTGAAGTGATTTATCATTGTCTGACTGTCCAATAGTCAGATCAGTGCTGCCTCTCAAACTCTCTGGAGTATCTGAAGTGTCTGAACCAATTGTGCTGAATAACATAGAATCATAGAATCATTAAACATGTTCAAAAATAGGAACGTGAATGTAGCCTGGGTACTATTGCCTTGGCACTGCTCAGAGCAGGCCTTCTAGATGTCTTAACTATAAGCTTTTAGTTGTAGCTGAATTTGCTGGATGTCTCTGCATTTTTCTGGAAAACTTCATGTTTTCATAACCAAATGAACACAGAACTTTAGGAATAATGGCCCAAGTAGGCTGTTGTAGGCTCTAGGTGTTCTGAATTGGTCTCTACAGAGAATGACATTGCTATATGGCTGGCTCAGATTACAGCTAGAAGCTGCAGTAGTTTGAGCTAATGCCAGCACTCACTGCATGAGAAGGTGAAACTGCAGTTGACTACTTGATCAAGGTAACTAGCAAAGTGCTAGATTCATTTTAACTGCCATTCAGCTGAGCATCTCACTGGTGTTTGGCTGTGCTAGGAGAGATGTGCAAGAGTAGAGGAGATCTGGATGTGTGTGTTCATGTATTTCTGAAACTTTTAACTGCTGCTGCTGTGCTCTGTATACTCTGTATAGCTAGACTTAGCAGCCTGAGGATCTCTAGTCTGTTAATAATGGACTACACACAAGTGTGGTCTTAGATACCTTTATTTTCTCAGATAGTGTCTGCATAGAAGGTGAAGGAGTACTTAATTTAGGTAGTGTTGCCATAAAACATGTAAGACTGACACAGGTGCAGGGATATAATAAGAAATCTGAATTCTTACAATAACTTCAACTGATAATTAGACTTCCAGCTTTTGCATTGTAATGCATTTGTGTGTTCTGCAGAGTCTGCTGCAATGAGATACTTATTTCCTGGGGCTGTTACGATAAAATTGGAAACATGCTATTAAACTTGGTTTGTATTGTCACTTGACTCTTCTACGAAGTAGGAAAGAAAACAGTGTTAGTCTGGTGATCTTTGGAAGCCCTAAAAAAAAGCCTTTGCTAGGTGAGGTGTGCTCCTCTATGGATCCTGGTTTGGTGTGTTCTTCCCCTGCTGTGAACAACCTGCTGCAGTGTGAGGGCACTGATGAAGGAAGTAGGTATGAGACATTCTACAATGAACCAGTTCCTACTGACAGGCAGTGGATCAGACTTGTATATGTAACATCAGCTCTGAAGGCTGGAAATCTAATGCTATAGTTAAGCAACTGAAGTAAGGAGTTTAGGTGACTTGATGACTAGAACAGTTCTGTGGACAGTGCCCATAAGAGGTGCTGTATAATCTTATTCTTATAAGGTTATTCTTATATTCTTGGTAAAATTTTGACTGAACATTATATGGTACATGCCGTCATAGGAACAAAGCATGATGCAGAGTCTACAGCTCTGGTAAAACTGGTGTGGTGTCTAAACACATGCAGTATGGTGGATAGAAACATTGTGCTAATAAACCTCTAAAACTGGGTGGCTGCCGAATTTCTGTTTCAGAGCAAGGGTTTTCCTACAGTTCACTGTTCTAGAGCATTTCTAATGGGTGAGCATTGGTAAGCTGAAGTGTCTGTAGGCTGGGGCCTTAGACAAAGAGAAGCCATTGCTGGTACATGCAGGAGACTTCTGGGGGAAAAAGCAGCCACCCTAACATGTCATACTGTGAGTGAGATGGCAGGAAGGAGAGGGTACATGGAGCCAAGGTCTTAAATATAAAGGAAGGATAGAAATGAGGAACACAAGCACCCATGCTAATAGAGGCTAAGGTGAAAAAAGCATGAGACTGAATATCATCCCTCAAACCCAGTTTCAGTAACTTCACTGCCCTGTGAATGTACACTTGGTAAAGCTGTAGATATATTTCCTGTTGTAAATGTGATTGTATTCAATCTTTATAAAAATTGCACAAGAAGGAAAGGAAGATGGATATACTTGCCTTTCTTAGCGCATCTATTCTGATTTACTGTTAGGCCATCTAAAGATGTTTAAGGGGTGAGTATATACTGCAGCACTATCAGGAGCATTTAAAGTACTCTCAAGTTCCATTTTGAGCTATTGTTCTGTTAATTGTTTTGGAAACTTCTCTGAAGATCCTCACTGTGATCAGCAGAGCTGAAACTTGGGGATAAGATTATGTAATCAACTAAAGAAGGCAAATTTAGATAAGTGCCAACATAAAAAAGGCATGTTTTTTCTCTAAATGATAATTATTTCTACTTCATCCATGGTGGAGCGCGCCTCATGGTGGAGCGCGCCTCATGGTGGAGCGCGCCTCATGGTGGAGCGCGCCTCATGGTGATTTTTGCTAGGGCAACTTCAGAGTAAAGTTGATCAGTATTTCCAGCTCCACAGGAATCTTTTGTTACTCAGTAGTTGGATTGCGTAACCTATGTAGCTTCAGTGTTGGTTGAGTACTGTACTATCTCAGCTCTGAATAAATCTTGTATCTTGTGATTAGAAGATCATGAATACCTGTTTTAATGGAAAACAGAAGATGTGGATTCTAGTACACCAGGAGTCTAAGCATCTGCACATGTGCTCATTAGATGCATATATAGTACTGAATGTTGCAAAATCCTAAAATGAACACTATGTGCCAAACTCTGCATTTCTTGGATTGCAGGAAGAAGTTGGTTTGCCAGGGAAGAGTTTAGAACATCTCACCTCAGTGCTAATGTTTGCCAGTATTCAAGGGCAAGATGAAATAAGCAATATTCTGGGAAGAAACTGATATACTTGTACATAGAGCCCTTGCAGAAGACATCAAGTAAAAGTGCTCAATACGTGACTAAAATATTCAGGCTTATCTTAAATGTACATACACTGATCTTATTTGTCTACAGAGCCCTGATACTGGTGCCAAACACTACTGAGAGACTTCCGATTTAATTTGAGGATGTATAAAGTTAGGCTAGTTTTGAAACCGTGACGCAAATGCTAATTAACTTATGCTAACCCTTAGCCCAGAAAAGCAACTGCAGGGGTCTTGTGTAATGAGGTCACATGTAACTTTGTTAGGGTGAATGGCTGTACTTCAAGCTGTTGAATCTCTGAACTCTTGTAGCAAGTCAGAGCATGCTTCTGAAGAGCTAATTCTCCTTTCACTTAAGAGAAATATGGCACAGCTGCACTTACTCCTGCATTCCATACATGGTTGGTGCTGTAAAGAGCTTTAAATGCCTAGAAATTATGGTTATAGCTTCCAGGACTGCTGCAATGAACCAAGTCAAGAAGTTACGGCCTCCATTTTCTTCCACCTCCTGACAAGTGGAGTATAAACCTCTGCTGCCTGCCCAGCTTCTGCTACAGGAAAAAACAGCTATCTGGTGGTCTCATCTTGGTGCTGTGTGAATTCAGCTGGGCTGCCTGTACTTTGCAATTGATGTGTGCAGGTGTCTAAAGGATCAGTGCCTCCTTCCTCATGCCTGTTGTCTGTGATCTAGCCCAGTGCCTGTTCCTTGCTGCCTCTCCTTCAGGGAGACAGCTGGTATGGGTGGATGATACACCAGACTAGTCCTAAATAGGTTCATGTTCTAATCAGGCAGGGTATTATAAAGCATTCTAGCTACAGCGTAGGCTGGGAGTCTAATGCTGCAAATCCCCCTATTAATACTTCTGTAGATTATGTACTGCATCCAATCCAGTGAAGAGAGAAGAGGAAAATTGCCTTAGCGGAGTATAAAGTGCATAGAGCACTTGCTGCTTAATCAATGGCAGATTTGATCATGTTTGGGCCTGCAAGCCTACTTAATTTTTAGATGCTCCTGGGTTTGGTGACTTCCAGAAGTCTGGACAACAGTGCTTTAGGGGTTGCCTGTGCTACCTGCAAAAGCAGTGTATAAAACCCCTAACTACTGTCAAGCGGGGTTATTCCTGGGAAGATTTAAATGAATTTCTGGGAAGAAGGACATAATTACAACTTCAGAATATCTTTTCCCAGACTCTTGTTTTATTTGGGTTTAGTTATCCTTAAGCTAACTGGAACAGTTGCTCCTATTCTTCCCCAGCCCCCATACAAATGAGTAACTAATCTTGTTTTGAAACACCAGTCCTTTGAAGTCTCAAATATTGTAAAATTGCTGTTTGTCCTGGAGTTGTAATATGGAGAATGCTTTAAGCACTGCACAGAACTGGTGATTGTATAAATCCTCCTTCTCCCCGTATGCCTGCCTAGTTCTGTGCTCTATTGTGCTGGTCTGTTAGTTTCCCATTTCCTTCTCCTTACTGGGAACTTGAACAAAGGAGTGAGGAGGCCTGCTGAGCTCTGCCTTCTAAATGTAGGAGGTAGGAGTTCCTGTTCTGCAGCATTGCTAACTTGGAGTTCTTTACTACTTAAATAAAACAATTTTAACTTTGTGTAATAGTAAATCAACCACAGTAGCTATTGTACTCTATCAGCTGCAAGGATTAATAAAAGTGTTTATATATCTGCTCTAGTTCCTTGTCAGGTAGCAGTAGGACCAGAAAGATGCAGCTTCTTCCCTGCAGTGATCTGAGCCCTGGAAGATTTCTCTCTTATGGAAGAGGAGACAATACTTGTTTTGTGGGTGGGGTTTGGGTCATATGTTGACTGCATACACATAAAATTCTTCCTCTGCAAGATAAGGGATGGAGAAAGTCTGTTTTGCTTGGCCTCCAGCTTTTCTGGTTTTGCTATTAAATATCTGATGTTAGAGTAGTCAAACCGATAAATTGCCACCTTCTCTGTTAAATGAGATTGCCTGTGTAAAAGGCCAGGATCTCACTGTTTTTTTTTAATTCCCATATACAACATAGCTGTCTCCTTTCTCTTTACCTGTTCCTCATCGATAAATGCCTATGTTGGATGCTTAGCAGGTTTTCAGAAGTGTCCTTCTATTTCACATATCTGAGTTTGCTTGCTGCCTTGCTGTGTAAGGTTCTTGATGCCCCTTTTCCTTCCTACAGAACTTCTGTTGTCTTTACCTCGGTCCTACCTACTGTCCAGCATACCATCATGTATATTTGATGGCTTTGTAGCTTGGCTCCTAAATTTTCTGAATTTCATGGCTGTTTCACATGACCTTGATATGTGGATTGTGAATTTAGTACTGCTGTCCTAATTTAATGAGTAAATCTTTTTCCTTGCCCTTAAACAACTGATTTTCCTCACCTCACCCAGACTTTTTGTTTTGATGTGTCCTGAGCTAACTACGTTGTTTTTCTGGCTCTCACATTACCTTATGTTCTTACCATTGCTATGGCCAATTTGTTGGGCAAGGAAATCATGATAACATGTGCTGGTGTAGGGTTTTGTTGCTCTCAAGTTGCAGAAAGTCAGAGGGGGCAGGTGTGCTCTGTGGTAGCAGTTCCAGCCTTGCTTCTCTTCGTCTGTGAGCTAGGTGTGGAAGTAAAAGAACAAGACAAGATCATGTGTGTAGTGATGCTTCCTCAGTACTCCATACTCTTGGGAGCTGCCCTCAGGATTAAAAGTTTAACTCTTTTCTTCATCTGTTAATTTTCCTAGTCATCTGAATTATATCAGCCTGTACCCAGGTGTGCCATGGCTTCATGAAATGTGGAGTGCAGAACAGTTACCCTCTGTTAGGAGCTGCCCGTGGCTTCAGAAACTTTTTTGGAATCCACCAGCTATTAGTAAGATGCTGGGTAAATGATTGCTCTTGCCCTCTGTCATGTGTTTAATAAGCCATGATATGTTTATCCTACGTAAGTTTAATTCTTCCATTTTTATTCCATTTATGTGTTTGAAGTTTACAGAATCCTATGACAGAATTTTAAACTTAAGTATGCCTTGTGTGAAAAACATTAATTTCACTGAGTGTCCCCACTTTTTTTGTTGTAAGAACAGTTGGTGATCATTCCCTAGTTCTCTTCTTCATGCTGTTCATGACTTTTTGGACCTCTCAAATACTTGTACCTTATCTCTATTTCTCTCTTCTATCCAGCTGAAAAGTCTTAAATTTATACTTGTGTGGAAGCTGTTCCAATCTCCACTGTTCTCATTGCTTGCAGAAAGTAATTTTAAGTATAATATTCATTTTGAAGTGAAGTGATAGGGGACTGATTCTGGTGTTCAAAAAGGAGGCAAACACTAGGGTTTTGAAGTGTTATGATAATGTTTTCTGCTTTTATTCTTGTCTTTTGTAACAATTATTCATTGTCTTTTGACCTTTTTGGTGATGCTGAGTAGTGAGCTGCTGTTTTTCAAGGAATGCCTGAATGACTCTCCCCCCCTTAAAGATATCTGATTTAGGTTTTTGTTTCTGTGAGCATTTCAACACTGTTATATCACCTGGTTCATTGCTTGTATTGGTATATTAATAAGTTGCTGAATAAGAAAAAGTGCTGTCTGATTTATGTTTGATAGTACAGCCATGATTTAAACATTTCTTTCAAGAGCAGTGCTGGAGCCTGTTGTATAACATTGCTAATGACTTCTTCAAGGTTTTAGTTTCCAAGAAAACTTTGCATGCATGCAGGCAATCAGGATATGCCAGTTTATGGACACTTGAAAAAAAAGGGTTTTAGAAACCTAAATTAATAGTGTTGGGGCTGTTGCTAGTTTTTGTACTTCAGTCTTTTGCTCTAGAAATGCACTGTAGAACTGCTTAGGAGTCTCATTTCTTCTTGATAAATTCTGTGCTTTGAAGATTTTTTAATGTGACACAGGACTGTTGTCTTTCTTGGTCTTAATTGTGCAGTATCATGATGCATTTGTTTCTTGATAGTCATACATATGTGATTTGACAACCTTGCCAAGATTGAGATGGGCAATGTTCTCGACTAGGGGTTTGCACTTACACTTGCCTATATGGCAAGGCATTATAAAGGCCTTTCAAAGGCAGTGCCCTAGTCTCTTATCAATGCATCTTGTCCACCTTTTGCTGAGAGAATTCTGCTGAGCAGCTCTGGAGAGTTTGTTTTTCACAGCGAGTGTTTAAGAACATTCTCTGGACTAACTAAAAATACAGTATCTTACAATTGTGCTTTCTCATTAAAAAGCTATTCTTGTTTGCAAGTGGTGAAAAGCCTTGTTTATGCTGACAAATACACTGGTTTTGGAAGACTTTTTTTAACTTATAGGCATTTTTTGTGTCCTCTGAAAAACAATGATTCTGCAAATAGCCTGTGGCATCAGTTAAACAAGCATGTTACCAGCAATAGGGTGTTTTAGGCAAGATCTGCCTGGGGCTTTTGCAAAGGGTAACATAGCAAACTAGCTATGAATTCCTCTGCTCTAACCAGAAAAGCAATGGTGCAGAACTCTTTCCCACTACTGAATCCTTTGAGACATCTTTGGGAGGTCCTGTATTAATGCTGATTTGGGTAGACTTAGTAAGGTGATATTGCCCTTAGTGAGTCAGTAATTTAACATAAATTGAGTGTGAAGTCTTGTAATTCAGATTTCAAGTGTTGCATATTTTTGAGTCACTCCATGTTGTAATGTTCGTTTGTTTTCTTATTACAAAAGAAGATAGCAAAGTAATCATAGCTTTAGGTTTAGTGAATAAGTTTTTTGAGATCAGGACCATGCATTGTTGACAGCATGCTTAGGCACTATTTAAGTGCTTTGGTTAAATACATAAGGACAGATTTATGCTATTATCAATTTCCTATACATGGGAGTGGAAACTAGGTGTCTTAATGTGCTACATGCTTACATGTTAATGTAGTACAGACTAAGTCTCTGAAAAGGTGGCATTTCTGAGAAAAATGACATGATGTGAAGTTAGGAAATGAGTACTTGCTATCGATGTGTTTAGTGCTTTGCAGATGCTGTGTTTTTAGGTGGCTACAAGGCAATTACTGTTTCTGTTTTCAAATAAATAAAATTATTTTGCTCTGGGGACGCAACTAATAATGGTAAACATAGTATTTGTCTCTGAGACAGCTAGGAAGATTTTTACCTCAGAACTGAGTTTTTACAAAGTAGCTCTATTTCAACAAATCAGAATACAAATGGGTAACGTGGCACTGCAATAGATGGTCTGTTAAGTTAGCAGAACCAGTAGTGAGCCCTCTGTCAGTAAAGATAGCAAGCTAATCTCCTCAGACAGCTTTGCCACATCTAACTTCTGATCAAAAGGTTGGTTTGAACTCTGCAACATTCTGTCTATTCCATATCATTGCTGTTTCCTTTCTCCTCTTGGATTAGCATTTAGGTCTGCCTTTCACTATGGCTGTGGAAAAACTTGCCTGAGATAAGGCTTGCCTTTTAAGTGATTGCTAATAAAGTTGCTAAGCCATTGAGAAGCACAGCTGGGAGCAGATAAAATTGTCATCTTTGTTTCCTTTAGCTTAGGGAAAAAGAGAAAGCAGGAAACATGATAAAAGGAAGTACAATTCTGTGTAATGCAAATTTTGTTTTTTATTTAATCCAACATATTTTTGAAGAAGGGACTTTAGCAGTATTCTGAAAATAATTTGAATTTTCTGTGGATAATATCTAAATTACACTAAGAGGGTGTAAATTAATCAAGAATGTATGTCTTAATTTCACTGCATAAGCCAGTCACTGATTTCCTGAAGTGATGTCAAAGGTACTTGATTTTGTAATTTTTCTCTATTGTATTTCCTGTGGCAGGGTGAAAGATTAGTCTGGTCTATCCCTTTGTCCTTTGAACGCTCAGGCGCAGTACTGGTGTTAATTTATGTTCTACAAATGCAGTGATCTAATGCAGATCTAGAATGTGTGCCTTCCATGTCTTTGCTGCCAGGCTGAAGCTTGTCCTCTAAGACATTTAAACGATAGTGATTGCTGTTGTGCAAGAATTTACAGAAGAAAGAGGCACGAAGTTGCTGGAGTCAGAAGTCACAGACTTTAAACATAGTTTTGAACTCTGACTCTACTGTCTGTCTTGTAAAAGCAGATTGAATGCCAGGATGCCTTGGAAGCAGCTGCTCGGGCAGAGGGCCTGCCACTGGACACCTCCGTGCATTCCCAGCTGAGAATGCTGGATGAAGAGCATCACAAGGGCAAATACCACCATGGCCTGAATGTGTTGAAACCCATACGGACTACTTCCAAGTAAGTCTTTAGGCTACAAAAGAACTGATACAGCATTTGCTTCTCAAACCAGTCGCAAAGCAGGATGGCAGCTGTAGGTCTGCTGACTGATACTGAAAGCATCAGAATTTGTTTAGCAAGTATGAGTGGCATGGGCCATTTGGTACTCTGAGTACTTTCACTGAGAGGAGGCTTTGTTTTTCTCAGGGGTTTAAAATTCTGTTTCCTTTTTCATTTGTTTGTGACTTTTTTTTCTTTTAGACACCAGCACCCTGTTGATAATGCTGGGCTTTTCTCCTGCATGACCTTCTCCTGGCTCACTCCTTTGGCCCACAGAGCATACAAGAAAGGGGAATTGTTTATGGATGATGTATGGCCTTTATCAAGGCATGAGTCTTCGGATGTCAATTGTAGAAGGTAGAGATATCTTGATCCTTATTGTGTTTCCTTTTTTCATACGTTAGTTCACAGGCAATGATATAGTATTGCCCTAGAAAAGCAGCACTGATATTTTATTCTGCCTTTCTCACAATAGTGGAATTTAGTTTCATCCTTCATATACTACTTCCTCCTGCCGCACTGTTTCTGTACTCCTGCCTATTTCAGTGAACTCAGATAATTCTGTCTCCAGGAGTGTTTTGCAATTGTTTTTCTGATTTTGTATGTTATAAAACTATTTTTTTATTAAAACAAAGTTCTTTCTCAAGGCTACACTGAAAAAATCTTGTGCTAAAATAAGTAACACTGACAGTAGGAAAGTGATTTGATTGAATATGGGTCAGATTTTGCAATCAGGCTAACCTTTTATGGCTAATGAGAATTTTTGTCAGGTTTTGACTCCAACTCTTCTGTCAGATCAGCAAGGAAAGGCTGTGACAAATCAGTATATCAAGATTGCCAAAGAGACTCCAGGCAAAGCAAAAGGCATTTTCATTCCTGTTTTCTGTAGAAGTAACACAACAAATATTTTAAGATGCAGATATTTCTTTCCCTCACAGAATGTACCATGTATTTATTTCTCTTGATACCTAGTAATTTTTGTTGCTCTGAGCTAGGAAGTATTGGTATTTTCACAAAGAAGTACCTGTGAGATTGTACCTTCTGCCATGGTGAAAAACTTACAACGTGAGGCCTCTGTATTTATTAGGCTAGAGAGATTGTGGCAGGAAGAACTGAAAGAGAGTGGGCCCGATGATGCTTCTCTCCGGAAGGTTGTGTGGATTTTCTGCCGCACCAGGCTCATCATTTCCATAGTGTGTCTGATGATCACGCAGCTTGCGGGTTTTAGCGGACCAGTAAGTAATATCCATCCTTTTTATAACAACCCCAGAGGGCTCCATCTCATGGCCAAATGTAAAATATTAAGGTTTCATTTGCAGAATCACTTAAATGTTTTGACTAGCTAGAAATCTCAGGGCAAAATTTCCAGAGTGGTTCAAGAATCCAAGATAGGTTTCCTACAGCTGGTGGATCAGTTGCTGAATACCGAGGCAAGTTCTTGGAAAAGGGAGGGGAAGTTTAGGTATCTTGGAGGAAATGCACACTTGGTTTTTCTCTTTGGTTTTGAGTGTAGTTTAAAGTTCTTCATTAACTGGTATGTGGTCTTTTGCATAAAATTCTTACGTGCAGGTCTTTTAATTGTTTTCTTTTTTCTTTTTGCAATTCTGTAAATTTTATCTTGGAATAAAATTCAGTCTGGTAAAACACTAATCTTAGATTATTGGCATTAATAGCACAGTCTTCAAGAAGTGGAACGGAACAATTTTATTAGAGCACTATTTAAAAACTATTGTGAGCAGATCTTGAAGTCTGTGGGTATAGTCTTTACTGATCCTACAGAGAACGGTCAGACAGGTTTCATGTAGAAGTGTTAGAGTATGTTATTGCCTCTAGGAACTGCTGCTGTTTGTTGCTATGGGTCGTAATGAAGATAACATATGAGACTTGACATTCGCACCATTTTTTGTCACCTGTTTGTTGCACGTGCTGTGCAGATTTACAGTTGAAATTTTGACTAAATTTATTCTCTACACATTTCCCTTGAGGAGTAGGAGCAGTATTACTGCTAGTAGTACACGTTTCAGTGTGCTGGTAAGCTGAAGGTTCATTTCTTGGGTAAGTACACTTGGGTGCACTGTTAGGTGAAATGTCTTTTTAAAATGTTTTCCTGCTTTTAAATGTCTTATCAAAATGATGTTCTGCTTTTTAAGCCTTTTTAAAGTTTGCCTTGTTTCATGTAATATGAATAACAATAAATGTTTCTGTGGTATTGTTTTCTTGGTAATAATTTATAGTAGCTTGTACCATAAAATATATGAACATACTTTGGTAATTAACAAACCATGATTAAGGTTTTAACAGCACTAGCTTTCCCCAAGAAGAGCTTCTGTCATTGTTTCACTACAGGGCTTAGTAGCTGCTTTTATCTTTAGCAAAGAACTTGCAGCAGGGTTGCCCCTAATTTCTGTAGTGTAATTTTCTCAATTTGTCTCAGCCAAATTGCTGAATATGAGGGAGGGGAAGGAGAAAACCAAACTGAGTAGGTGGGGGGCTACCACTGCAATTGATGGCTGATTTGGGTAATTTAAAATTATCTATAGACATTTGCCTATTTACAGGCAAACTTAATTTTTCTGAATGAGGAACAATTCCCTTTGTGCCATCATTTGGCATGAAAAATAAGTCTTTACCATCCCTCCTCCCTGTTTTTAAAAATGGCATGCCTCATAGATAATGCCTGCTGTCTCCTCAGAAGTATCAGTGCTTTCTTGTATTTTTGTACCCTTTCAGTCACCTGAAGGTGAAAAGGGAGACCAGGAAAAGCACTGGACTTTACCTCATGTATTGGTGAGAATTATAAAAATGGAGTTAAACACTACATTAAACTTCAAAAATTTAATTGAATGTCTGACCTTGAAATGCCAGCCAACAGCTGTGGCTTTGCTAATGAGCATTGTAATGGTTATAACTAGAAAGGAGTTGTTGCAGACTTCCTGTGTGGGGTGTTTTATATCAGAAGACCCTTCAAGGGTCTTCCTTTTTTTTATTTTGATAAATTCTGCATCTGGCACAGTATCCAAGCCTGTAACCTGGTGAGACAGCTGCATGTGTCAGACTACCTTGTAAAAACATTCAGAATGTACTAGTATATGTGAGATACTATTTATCTCCAGTGAATATTTGCTGCCACTTGATCAGCTACCAAAACTTCCAAGTTTGAGTTGAGGAGCAAAGAAGTTTTTTGATTACTAAACATAATCAGTTTAACTCCAGGTCTGAACAATGTACCTGTTTGCAACTGTTCAGAGCTATTCTTCCTGTTTGGGAGATGGGGAAACTTGCTATCTTAGTGGAGTACAGCTTGACAGTTTGGTCAGTTATTGGAGGGGGGAGTGGTAAGGTATTGGAGGTAAGTTTCCCGATTTCCCAGTTGGCTCCAGTTGCAGCCTGCCCCGTGCTGTCACACGCTGGCTGCAGCAGGGATGCCGGCACTGCAGTGGGACCAGTGACAGAAGCTGTTCTTTAGAATTTTCAGGATGGCTGTTTTCTGCGTCAGAATGAGACAGTCGTGCTGGGCAGAGCCAACGTCAAGAGTAAAGGTAAGGTAATGTTTATTCAATGGGAATGCTTAAAGACAGCCAAGCAGCTAGTACCAACTACTACGGTAATAGTCACAGGAGTTCCTTTTTCCCCATTAGCTTGAGTTTTAGTTTTTGTACTGTAACTTTCTTGTTTTGTAAATAACTTTGTGCTGGATTCTTGTCATTAAACTAGTTTGAATTCAAATAGTATATGTTCAGATGTAAATGTTAATTCTTTATGGCTTTTTCCCCCTCCCTTTTCAAAATTCTTTAATCTACTGTTTCCTCTTTTCTTTCTTCTGGGAAAAAAAAAGGGGGTATAATGTAAGCTGGTCTCTATTTCATCACGGGAGATGCTGAATCTATAAAATAGTGCTGAAAAATTGCACTAAAAAGTTTTGGGAGGAATGAGACCCCAGGAAACATCTGCTATCTTTATACACCCTCTCTTGGAGACTTTCAGCAATGCTGTGGTGTGCGAGAAAATGCTTGCAGTCTGCGACCACGCTGAGTTACAGCTCGTGAGGAAAAAGGGGAATTTTCACCCCAATTGCTCAGTGACTCGGTTGCATATGTTGGATTGAATACTGGAAAAAGAAGTCAGTAATCTCCTTAGTAACTGCAAACCAACTGTATGCAGTTGTGGTCCAAACAGTTGATGTAAAACTAAATCGAAGTAAGGAGAAAGTTGGAATGCAATAGATCTGTGAATGTGAGCTCCTCACATTTGTTCAGGGATCGGTATGTAAATTTTCTCAGTGGCCATTCTAGAACCTGATGGACGGACATCTGGCTTTAATTCACAGCTGTGAAAAAGAGCAAAATTATTTACAGTATGTTTCCTTGGTTCTGACATGCAGAGTTATTTTCCTCAGAACAGATGAATTTGATCTCCATTTTTTTCCTGTTATTTGGTGCTGGGCTATAGCTATCAATACCTTTGCTGAAGTAGTGGGGTTTTGTTTTTTTCCTCTCTTCAAACTATACAGAACTCTCATTTGCAAAACCTGATTTAGCCAAGAGGACTTCAACGGACTATGATGTGAAAGGCTTCTCAAATTTTCTTTGGTCTCAGATTTTTTTATTGCTTTTTATTGTGAGCAAAGGTAATTCTCAGCTCTGTACTAGCATATCATAAGCACCAGTACCTTACAGCATCATGTTGAAAAGGTCTCTAGGAAATCTTTTGCTGTCTGTGAAGCCTTACTGTAGGATACTTTTTAAACCAGATTTCAGAATTTGTGCAGCTTCAGAAGCCTCTTCTGTTGGCACCTGCAAGTTTGACTTCTTTTGGACTTCATGAACAAATACTGTTCTGTTTTTGTATCTTTATAATTTTGTGTAGTTTCAAATATAGTTTATGTTAGAGGCTAAGACTGGCTGTTAGATATTAGCCCTTTAAAATTATCCTGTATGTGCAGATTGTATGTTTATACAATGCTACCTGTTGTACAGTTTTTGAGATGTTACCATTTAAGATGGCACTTTATTTCAAATAAAAGACTATTGTTTTGCAGTCAATAGTATTTAATATTGCTGGTGATTGTGAGTTGTATGATGTTTATATTGTGCCGTTGGACCACAAAGAGCTGGAGGTGGGGAATGATGGTTATGGGGGCTGTCTTCTTTCTGCAGGTGATGTTTGAAATGTGATTCCTGAGGTAAAGTGTTTATGTTTTTTGGGGGAGAGGGTATGGGGAGGAATCGAATGGTTAATTTTTTGTCTTTTTTTTTCTCCCCTGTCCCCAATGATTTGTGATATTGCGTACCTTGTGCTTTCTGCTTGTTTTTTTCTTTACTATTAAACTGCTGATGTTTATTTCCAGGAATGTATTGCAAATGTCCTTCTCACTCTTCCCCTCTACAACTGTAGGTACATTGTTCCTTTTTATCAAATAAGCACGTTTGAAGCAAACCAAAGATAAAATAAAAAAGGTTTTAATGTCACATAAAGGAATGTTTCTTAATGTGTGCAGATGTATAAGTAGTGACTATATTTTAAAACTTCTATGATAATGCATTGCTTTCAGCTAACTGACAGATTTATGTTAAGTTAGAAGACACGGAGGATTAGAAGCGTGCTGCGAGGAATATGGTTCCAAATTAAACTCTACTTACTAAATTTGACTCAGTGCTTGGCTCTCAGCAGGGCTTTGTTACAGTACTTCTTATATTGACACCTTTTACTTCTAGAAGGAAGATGCTTTCTATTTCAAATGGCTCTTCTAAAAGCAAAGTAGCCTACTTATTTCTAACTTAACATAAAGTTGTTGCATGGTCTTCTGGGATGATGGGGTGTTCATGCAAGCTTGCATTTCTTCCTGTAGGCGTTCGTTGTGAAACATCTCTTGGAGTATACCCAACAGAGTGAGTCCAACCTGCAGTACAGCTTGTTTTTAGTTTTTGGCATCTTTATGACGGAAATAGTGCGATCTTGGTCCCTTGCGCTAACCTGGGCTTTGAATTACCGCACGGGGGTTAGACTGCGTGGAGCTATCTTGACAATGGCGTTTAAGAAAATTCTTAAGCTGAAGAACATCAAGGAGAAGTCTCTTGGAGAGGTAAGCTGCAGCATCATTTTGGAAATTGCGGTGTGAAAAGAGATATGCAATATACTCCATTGAGAATGAGCTGTGCCTTAAATCTAAATCTGTTCTGTGTATTTTTCAGCTCATAAATGTATGTTCCAATGATGGTCAAAGGATGTTTGAAGCTGCAGCAGTTGGCAGTTTGTTGGCTGGGGGCCCTATTGTGGCCATCTTAGGAATGGTTTATAATGTGATTATTCTGGGTCCAACAGGCTTCTTGGGCTCAGCTGTCTTCATCCTTTTCTACCCAGCAATGGTGAGTTTGAAAGAGTTAAGACTTGCTTTGTTTTTATTAGGTCAGACATATGTATAGTTCTGAATAGAAGGTGTTGAAATGTGCTAGGCTTAGCCCGTTCATGGGGTTGCATGTTACTCAAGGTGTTTCTAAAGATGGTATATGAAGCAGAAGTTTGGAAAGAGGAAGCTTGAAATGATAAAGAAAATTAGAAAATGGAAATAGGAAAGCTGATAGATTTCACTGAGATAAATATGCATAAATTAAACTGCAGAATGCTCAGGTACTTGTGGTTGAGACCTCCAGCTTGTGTATAGGAGCTCAGTGTTGCCTGAGCACATATCTTGATTTCACAAAAGATGTTGAAAAGCACCACATCTGGGAGAAGGTGTTCTGGATTGCTTAATCCTGCCTCTGCTTCTGCTGAGCTGTGAAATAGGCTAGTTGGGCCAAAATCTTCTTGCCTCTAAAATGCCCTGCAAGGGTGCCGAAGACTTGTCACTGTATTCATAATACAAATTTTAAAAGGCATGGAGGCTGAATACTGTGAGGTCCACTTTGGTCCAATTTATCTGTCCAACAGTAAAGATTGAAATAATGGTAATTATATCTTAGAGGGGAATGAGGAGTAGAGTTTGATCATCAGTTTCCAGTTCTTTTCAACAGTCCTTTGCTATTGATGGGGACTCCAAAAGAGATTGCAGGAGTATGAAGAAGGGCAAGGAGCTGAAAACTTCCTATAGTATGTTTGTTTTGAATTTTAGACCAGCAATGGGATGTATGTAGGAGTAGCAGATAATTAAAAACATGTGAACAACTATTTGTTTTTTAGACTGGTTTAGTTAAAATGTTAAAACTGTTTTACCACCTTCACAGAACTGGCATGTGGCAGAAATTGATGTGGCTGTGCAAAGTCCAGCTCTCTTTTGCCTTATGGGACCAGGTTAAAATGTTGGCTAAAACAGATTATACTGTTCATTTGCCATGAGGGTCAACTTGGTGTCTCTTTAGGTTAATGTGCTTGTAGTCTTTGTGCTTCAGAAACTTTAATAAATCTGGTACTATTCAATGTTGGTAAAAGTGCACACCTGTTTTCTCAAATTTTATTTTTGTTGAAACTTGCTATTGTGAGTCTAGTGCTCAGTGCAGATGGGATGGGAGGATATGAATAGTATTTCCATCCTGACTTTTATGTTAGAACAACGCCTTGCCCCATCCCTGAATCCTTTCTTTCAGATTCAAAATAGGCTTCCTCTGGTACTTAGGAGTTGAATGTACTTGCTTTTTCTGAGTTGCCATTAATGTTGCCTGGTGTTGCCTTTTGTTTCAGATGTTTGTATCACGCCTCACAGCTTATTTCAGAAGAAAATGCGTATCAACAACAGATGAGCGTGTGCAAAAGATGAATGAAGTTCTTAATTACATTAAGTTCATTAAAATGTATGCCTGGGTCAAACCATTTTCTTGCAGTGTTCGAAGTGAGTTCACACAACCTGTAACTGTTTCCCTTTGTGCAGATGCCCAATTGCTTAGTACCCTGGTGCATCCTCCTAGCTTGATACCATAGATGTTGATGTACATGCAGTGTCGTAACACTTTTATCCTTCAGGCTTCCTGTTTGTTACGCATGATGTGTTGGACAAACAGACCTGCTTCTAAAGTTTCACCTTGTAGCATAATATTTGTGGCTTGGCAATAATCTTAAACTTTTAAATTTTGTTCCATTTTTTATAATTTAATAAATGTGCTGGCTGCTCTTTTTAAACAAAAGCAAAAAGATTCTTATTGAAATGTACAGACCATTGTAATTTGCTCCTCCATAACTGTGGTCTTTATAAGAAGGTATATAATGTGATAAATGCTAAAGCATAGAGTTAGGCCTCTCTTACTCGGTGTTTTTAGTGCTATGGTAGTGTCTTATTGTGTATGTACCCCCAAATCATAGTTCCAATGTGGTGCTCCTATTTATATTTCTAGAAATTCGTGA
>VZTV01066306.1:16602-28405 GCA_013400875.1 Anhinga rufa
CGAATCCTGGGGTCAGGTTTGGGCCCCTCGGGACAAGAAGGACATGGAGGGGCTGGAGCGTGTCCAGAGAAGGGCAGCGGGGCTGGGGCAGGGTCTGGAGCACAAGTGTGCTGGGGGGCGGCTGAGGGAGCTGGGGGGGCTCAGCCTGGAGAAGAGGAGGCTGAGGGGAGCCCTCATCGCTCTCTGCAGCTGCCTGAGAGGAGGCTGTGGGGAGGGGGGTCGGTCTCTTCTCCCAAGTCACCAGCGATGGGACAGAGGAAATGGCCTCGAGCTGCGCCAGGGGAGGGTTAGGTTGGGTATGAGGGAAAATGCCTTCCCTGGCAGAGCGGTCAGGCCCTGGCACAGGCTGCCCGGAGCAGTGGGGGAGTCACCGCCCCTGGGGTGCTCAAACACCGTGCAGACGTGGCGCTGGGGGACGTGGTTTAGGAGGGATGGGGGGGTTGGGTTGAGGGTTGGACTTGATGATCTTAGAAATCTTTTCCAACCTTAATGATTCTGTGGTTCTATGCAGGGAGAACGCAGCTCCTGAAACACCTAGTCTCCTGCTGAAAGCTTGGAATATCCCAGCTTTTTGTAGCTGCTGAGGAAGTGTGACAGGGCAGGAGCAGAAACCCACCCGGAGTTGTCAGCAGAACACTTCCAGCCCGCTTCTGGCAAAGAACTTGATGTTTTTCAGATCAATGTTTGGAACTGCAGTAAGCCTTGAAAAGGGTTAAAATCCACTGTGAGGAAAGGCCCCGCAGCCAGTGGGCAATCTCATTAACTGGCCACAAATGTCACAGCTCATCACCTGGAAAGTTTGTTTAGATCCAGAATTTAGGCGTTAGAATTATATATTTTCCCTACCACCTCATATTCTCCAGGCTGGGCTTGTAAACTTTCCCCTGGTGCTGTAATTAAGCTGAAAATAAAGCCCAGTTTTAGTAATAGTTGCTAATATTTCGCTTTAGCTTTTTTGCTTACTCTCTCTTTTAGTATATCCATGCAGTCTGCCGACTCAATTACAATATTATGTCTTTTAAGTCAGCAATATTAACATAGAAAATAAAATGCCTTTATGTATCCAGCCACCTAAACGGCCTGTCCTGGCATCATCACGCCAAACACTATCCCGAGCCTCTACTCCGGGATGAGCTTATTTTGCACATTTTGTCCCTCTGTGCTATTACTAAGGAAGAAAACCAATATTAGCATCACCCCGCCTTTGACAAAAGGAAGAGGCGCCGGGAATTAAGTGCTTTTGAAACATTCAGATTCAGCACTCCCATTTTTTTAAGTGCCATAAGGAGAAAACGGTACTAATTCACCGGAGCGGCTTATGTTATTTTGGAGGAGGATGTGCATCCCCGGAGGGCTCAGGGCAGCCGTATCCTTCTTTGCATTTTGAAATACGTTTTATTGTTCAGTTAGAAATCGTACCATCATCTGAATTGTCCCCGTTTCTGCCCTGAAGCATCCGGGAGCTCCTGAGGAGTACCTTAATTCTGAAAAACTGTTTATCATCACACAATTTTAGTCCAAGTAATTATTTTGGGAAGTTATGTTAAACACGCGGATTCTCATTAGCCCTGCGATCATCCCCTGGGATTTTATGAGAACGACCTGTGCGTTGAAATATGTCGGGGTGAAGGGAGCTTGCAGCTGACCCAGGACCGTTTCGGGTGGGTTAGAACCACCCCACCGGAGGTTTTACTGCCACCACTCAGCTCCTCATCCTCAACCAAGACAAGTGAGAAGACAGACTGATTCCCGAGCACCTTGTCATTAACAGAAATGAAACATCCTGCCTGTATTCTTGAAACTGCTGCAGCCTCTCTGGTTGGGATGAAGCAGCTCCTTGTTGCCGTGGGGCAGCCGGCGGGAGCTGGTGGGCAGGACAATACCCCTTTGTCCAGGGCAGCAGGAAGGACAATGAAGCCCCTGTTGAGGATCGGGCACAGGGAGGCACCACCCCGACACAAGCGCCACACAAGCACCAGAGCTGCGTGGGCAGGGGGGACCTTGCAGGACACGAACGCAAAGGGACCTCATATCTTTTTGGGTAATGCTGGCCGTGAGCATGCAAAGAGAGAGAAAAAAAACAAAGAAAAAACAAAGACTAAATGAGCATTTTTTGGCAGGAGCATGAGAGCAGAGGAGCAACTGGGTAGAGCAAGAAGGTACCAGGGTCTCAGCCTTCTCTCTCCTGATGGAAACGGCCCCTGTCATCGTTCAATCCGGAGCAGGAAGATACATGAACAGGCTTGGCGTTTGCTGGAATTAGTAGAGCTCCTGTGCGAGAGGGCGTCCTTTGTAATTCCCTTAGCGTAAGCAAGCGGCATCTGAGCTCAAAACTGCCGTGTCTGCAGTGGGGAGGCTTTATTTCAAGGAGTGGGAAGTAAGAAAGCCAGCAGTATTAAGCGGGTGTCACATGTGCCACAGTGCAACATAGTCCAGTAACGGCTTTTTTTTTAACAAAAAGCCTCAAAAGTCAGAAAAAGAGATGAAACCCCCTCACCTGGGGGGTGAGGTCGCTGAGGTTTCGCGTTGGATTTCCCACGGCGGGGCGAGAACGTGGCAGCCCGACAGCTGGAGGTCCTTTCCTCCCTCCCCGCCCTCTGCGTCCCCATGGCAGGGACGTGTGCTCTCCCCACCGAACAGCTGCCCCTGTGTGGCCCTGGAGAGCCAGGGAGATTCTTCCAGCCCAGCCTAGCTAGACACAACAGGAACGTTCGGTCTGTCCTGTTTCGGACAGGAGGGCAGAAGGACTCTGCTGGAAAAAGTCTGAAAATGCTCCGGAGCAGCAGGACTTTGTGATTATTCCATATTACTTGAAGAGGGAAAAGCAAATAACGCCCCCCCCACCCCATGCCTTAGGCTGTGGGGATGGAGAAGGATGGGGTGCATCCAGCCACTCTCTCTTGCCCAGACAAAGATAATTTTGCCCCCTAAGATTTAAAATTCAACATATTGGATCCTTAGGATTTCTTATCTAAACACTGCCATCTCCTCTCCTAAACACCCTGCCTGTGCTCATTTTGCAGTTGGTTTTGGAGCATCCAAGAGCACCTGCTGAAACGTACACAGCTGGTCATGCCAGCCATCGGCCCCCCATGCTCTCACCCGGCCCCACGTCCCACTTGCCGCTTTCCCCCCCNAGCCCCAGCGTGGATGGAGAAGGAGCATTTTGGGCATCCCATGGGGAATCAGCCCTTTTCCCAGGGGAGAAACCTTGCTTTTGCCAGCCTGGCTTGGCTTGGCAGACCAAGAGCCATCAAGGAGCCAGGAGCAGCAATGAACTTGAGACGTAGGTCCATCCAACAGCCCCCAGGAAAGGTCCGGGCGTCCCAGCCTGGCTCAGAAGGAGCTCACAGACCTCCCTGGCGTGGGTGGGGGTCCCAGCTGAGGCCGTTCAGGGCAGTTTAATGCTGCTCATTAGCACTCTCTGGGCTGCGATGTTCTTGAGATCAGGGGTCAGAAAAATACTTTGGGCTGTCTGCAGAAAACTCCATGGGTTGGAAATGGGGAAACAAAAAAGCGTCTGCTGGGGAGAGCAGGCTCCCCTCGCTGCCTGTCCCTGCCCCTCCAGCGCCAGCCTGGAGCAAGCCGCAGCGACTTGCCAGTGAAATGGCAGGTGATTCTGTTGATGCCGTTTTCCTGGGGAGACCATTACTTAGTGAGATAGCGCTGACTCTCTAGTAGTAACAGGCGACTTCAATCTCTCATCCATATGCTTATATATTCCCTGCGTGTTACTGAAATAAGTGCATCGGAAGAAGGCAAAATGAGCGTTGCCCCAGTCAGTAGCACAGTCCAGCATTCGGTAGCTGGAGATGCTGCTGACATCTATTGTCAGCTCTGGGTATTTATTTTTATTTTTAAGTGGATGCTTCTGAGTGCATTGATAAATTGAGATTAATAAATTGGTCAGTGCAGGGTCACAGCAGCGGGTCTTACTTTTGCTGGCAGGTCTTGGCTTGCTCCTGTTCTCTGTTTTAGAAATTAAATTGAAAATCGTAATTACGGAGGGCATTCACGAGCACTGGGCTTTAGCTGGTTTTGTATTCCCCTCTTTTGTTACCCTGTTAAAAAATCGGGGGGTTGTGGTGTTCGTATGGATTTAACCAAAAGAGCATCGTTATCAAATAACTCTTTAAACTCACAAGAAATGAGCTCAAAAGTGAAAACTACTTTGTAGAAACAACAACCTACTAGATTTCCAGCTGACTGTTCCCCTTATACCTCTTGCCTTAAGGCTCTAGAAATCCCACTGCACAGGGAAAACCTGTTACGTGGTGTCACATTACACCAAGTACAGCAGTACAGCCAGTTCATCCTTGTCTTACATTTATTTTCAGCACCGTACATGACCCTGCTTTACCACGTTAAACTTTGCTATTCATTATATTGCTGGGTTAAAGCATCCGTAGCGATAGATAGAAATTGTTTGGCAGTATGTTTGGGGTGGCATGGCGCAGGTATAGCTCCCCGAGCAATCGAACACCGACAGACCTGCAAAACGCAGCGGTTTTAAGTTATTTTTTTTTTTTTTAATTAGAGCAACGATAGCTGGGGAAAACAAGAAAAAAATACCCAGGCGAGCTTTTGGATGTGGAAACCTTCGCCAAGTCTTTGGGGTCTTACCTACAAATTTTGTTTCTAGTTGTCTGGAGCTCTTCTGCTTTAGCACTCTCTCCCTCTTGGCTCTTTTTTCTGCATTTTCAGAACAGCTGGGTGCTCTTCCAGTTTCCCCTCCAAAGCCAAACTCAAAAGGTTACCAGCAGGGGCACAGCTGGATCCCTACTCGCACGCTGAAGGGGAACTCCCCTGTATTCCCACTAGGACCGGGATGTACCCAAGCAAACGCCTTTTCCCACGTTTTGCCCAGAAACTGCTCTTCCATGAAAAAAATTTGGGCTTTATCTTTAAGACTGCGGTTCCTGATGTAAACACGGGGGTTTTCTCTTACCTGTGTGGAGCAAGCATACTTACGAGAAGCAAAAGCAGTTTTAGCGGCTCCTTAATACCAAGTTTTGCTCTTCCATAAGATTTTATAGCAGGGTAGATGTGTACCCCATCAGCAACTCTTTGATCCTAACCTCTATCTGTGCACATCGCGTCATTCCACAGCCTCTTATGCTCCTGCTCCCTCAGATTTTAACTTTTTAATGACTTGTACGTCAGAGCAATCCAGAGCCTGTTGGTCGAGGTCTTCGCCAGCGTTGTTCCTTGACCATCGGCCTGCGAGAGCAGCACTGATTTAGTTTTGTCAAGAGCAGCTCCTAGACCTTCTCCCTCCCCCAGCTTGCTAAACACAATTAGCAGAGGCGTTGATGCAGGTGATGTGCAGATCTGAGAAGAGCTCAGCGTTTTTTGCTGGCTCCCAGGCAGCTTTCGAGGAGAAACCCTGACTGAGGGCTAGAGGTAGCTTGGCAAGGCAAACGGCAGAGGGCAGGGCCACCCCTGACGCCTCTGCAGCCGCAGGACCTGGAGCAGCACTGCGCAGCCATAACTGCGATTCCCTGTTTGGGAATGCCTACCCCAGGTCTTGTTAAGTGTGAGCATCTGAACTACACCATAAAATAGAATCACAGAATGTCCTGAGCTGGAAGGCACCCACAAGGATCATCGAGTCCAACTCCTGTCCCTGCACAGGACAACCCCAAATTCACACCGTGTCTCTGAGGACGTTGTCCAAGTGCTTCCTGAACATCGCCAGGCTGGGTGCCGTGACTGCCTCCCTGGGGAGCCTGTTCCAGAGCTCCACCACCCTCTGGAGAAAGAGCCTTTCCCCAATACCCAACCTAACCCTCCCCTGGCACATCTTCCTGCCGTTCCCTGGGTCCTGTCGCTGGTCACCAGAGAGAAGAGATCAGCGCCTGCCCCTCCTCCTCCTCCCCTTGTGAGGAAGCTGCAGCCCGCCATGAGCTCTGCCCTCAGCCTCCTCTTCTCCAGGCTGAACAACCCAAGGGACTTTAGCCTCTCCTCGTACAGCTTCCCCTCTAAACCCTTCACCAACTTTGTGGCCCTCCCGTGGACACTCTCCAGTAGCTTTATATCCTGTGGCGCCCAACACTGCACACAGTACACAAGGTGAGGTCCTCAACTGGATAGCAATAGAGTGCTTGATGCACCCCAGGGCACGGCTGGCCCTCTGGGCTGCCAGGGCACGCTGCTGGCTCGTGTTCAACTTGCCGTCGACCAGCACCCCCAGGTCCCTCTCTGCGGAGCTGCTCTCCAGCCTCTCATTCCCCAGTCTGTCTGTACAGCCAGGGTTGCCGTGCTCCAGGTGCAAAATCTGGCAGCACTTGCCCTTGTTAAACTTTATAGGGTTGGTGATTGCCCAGCTCTCTAATTTGTCTATATCTCTCTGCGGGGCCTCTCTGCCCTCAAGAGTGTCAGCAGCTCCTCCCAATTTCATGTCATCAGCAAACTTAATTAGTATTCCTTCCAGTCCTGCATCCAGATCATTTACGAAGAGATTAAAGAGTACCAGCCCCATGATGGATCCCTGCAGAACCCCACTAGCGACCGGCCGCCAGCCCGATGTAACCCCACTTACTATCACCCCTTGAGCCTGACCCACCAGCCAATTGCTCACCCTCTGCATTATATGTTTATCCAGCTGTGTGCTGGACATTGCGTCCAGGAGATCCTGTGAGAGACAGGATCGAAAGCTTTACTGAAATCCAAAAAGATCATATTGACTGGCTTCCCTTGGTCACCTGGGTGGGTGACCTTGTCATAGAAGGAAATTAAGTTTGTTAGGCAGGACTTTCCCCTTGTGAACCCGTGCTGGCTGGGACCAATGACTGTGTCCTACCAGCCCAGTTCCTCGGGTAAGCTGCACCCAGAGTACTACACTCGGGCTAAGGAAGGGGTAGGAGAGTATTTCTGCATGCTGAGAATTTGTCCTTTGCCAGAAAGGCTGAGATAACTAACAAAGTTACTAAGATGGTGAAGACCTTCCTGGCCTCTCTGCACTGAGAGAGAAAATACCTGCTATTGGAGTGCTCACTGACCCATTTCCTGTACAGCACAGGTTTGCAACAGGGAATGCAGATAAGATCTCGCACAGCTACTTCTAGCACAGCCTGTTCAGTCTGTTATCTTATTAGCGCTGTGCTTCAGTTCACTAAAAAACAATTAGAAAGTAAGCTTTTTTGTTATTTTGTGTGATGTCAGGGCAAAGAAGTCTGTTGTTTTTATGGCACATTATCACAAGCTTACTGCCCTTAATTTACTTTTTTTTTTTTAATTTCTATTAAAGAGAAATCTTCACTTGCTACTTCTCATTCAAAAGTTGTGTGGCAGCCTCAGGCCTGTCACAGTAACGAGTTTTATTTGTTTTTAGCAGTTTGTTGCTCCCCAGGCTTTCAGGGTTTTGATTCATTAGAACAACCCGGTTTGCTTTAGTTAAATTTCACCTCTAAATTGTAGCAAGCGATGCCTCCCCTTCCACCTCACTGGTGTCTTTTTAAATCCAGCTTTCCCATCTTCGGACAAAGAGGACATCATTAACAGTCTTTACTTCAATGAAGACACAAGACAGATGTATTTTCAGAATGCTTCAGTGTTATTAAAAAAACCACTGAGGACACGCTTTCTAAAAACAGAACAAGCACAATCATGCGAGTCTCGAGCAAGCACAAGGCAATCGAAAGATAAAAGCTGCACAATATGCAGGAGTCACTGAGGAACTCAAGGAAACCAAGATAAAAATGAAAACAGTAACTTATACTGAATGCTAAGCTTCAAAAAGTATATATTAATTTCACCATCATTTTACCACAATGTCCTTGCAGTCTCTCACACTTTGAGATCTGTACAACAGCTGAACATAAGCCGTAACAAACCGTAAAAAAACTATACAAGTATACCAAAACCAGCTCGAGTATAGGAGACGTAGGTTATTGTTAAAATAGGGGTCAGATCACATCTACTCTTCTTCAGAGGACTTGCCATCTTCTGCAGGATCTGGTGGCAGGGGGCAAGCTCTGTAAGAAGCATTACTGATTCGAAAGAGTTAGGGGAACTCAATCAGCTCTCATTTGAAAGGCTATCAAAGCCCTTTTCCTGGTGACCTAAATGACTTTAATTAGCCCCAGGCTGCCCCTTGAGACATTAGGACTGATATGAGCAACTTTATCCTAAGTGCTAGAAGCTCAGATTAAGCAGCACGACGGAACCTACCTGTCAGATGGGAAAGCCTACTTCAGTGCAGAAAACATCGTACGCTGATACATCCTGGGTCACCCTCTGTGTGTCCTTCTCGACCCAGAGGGCCACAGGCGGGTTCCACATCATTTCTAGGAGGCTGAAAATTTAACTCCCATTTCACACCCAAGTTTCAACCTGACTAACTTACGCGCAGGACTGAAAAAACCCAACGTTGCACAGTTAAGTGACAGCTCTTGCTTCTTCCAGAACATACTGGGAAACCATAAGTTGTTTTAGATGGTGACACTGTGTGCTGTCCGCAGGGTTATCACCACCCAGTCCTTACTCAGCCAAACAATTTCTGATGTACAGAAGTCGTGAGCAGTCTCCTAAGCATTTCTGGAACAGAGCTGACAGCTATGGGGAGTCACACCGCTCTCGTCTGTATGCAAACGAAGCGTGTCAGAGCACAGACAATTTGCCTAAACTACCAATTACTGCACCCATTTTTAGAAACCCCCATGAGGTCAGTGGAGATGGATGCCGCATTTTACCGGATTTTGCTGAGAAACATTATTTCAACGGGGATATGAAGGTTAACAGACGTACCACCAACTTTTCAGGGGTCACTTCCTCCTTCAAGGATAAATTGTACTTTCAAAGCAGTCCTGGAGGAAAACTAGGCACAGTTTGTTTGGCCCAAGGACGTGCTGACAGCCCTCAATGCACCCCTTGCAGGCAGCCAGGCATGCTGCTCTCGGTATTACTCGAAAGTGCCAGGGATTTTGCTGCTTAACGTCACTCCACAGACCACGCTCTGACAGTACCGATGCACGCTTTAAAGCAATGCCACAGAGCACCAGAGGCAGCGGCGACAGCTGTGCGTGTCGCTGCTGCTCTGCAGGCGGTTTTAAGCGCTGTCGTTTTTCAGATTTTTTAAAAATTTTTTTAAAGGAAGTGAACATTAAATTAAATAAAGCGGTGCATCCCGAGGGCTGGGCTACCACCGGCCACCGGAACTGCTCAGGCGCGCGCGAAGGGCTCGCTATTGCGCTCCGCCCCTGCGAGGCGCCCAGCACGCCTCCCCTGCCCCTCAGCCCGAGGCTCGGCGCTTCGGCGCCTCCTCGGCCCCGCCTCGCGGCCGCTTCGCTTTGCAGGGACCCGCGCTGCTGCTCCCAAGGCTCGGGGGCGGCCCGCCATGAATCCCCCTCCCCTCACCCAGAGGCTCGCGGGGCGAGCCGAGGGCAGGCAGTCGGGGGCGGAGGGCGTCCCCCAGCCCCCGGGGACCGACACCTACTTTTCGGGGGCCGAGCCCACGCCGCTGCTCCCCGCCGCCCCTCCGCCGGGCGCCCGGTTCTCCTTCTGCGGCAGCCGCAGGAACTCGCCGATGCCCCTCTGCCAGGCGGGGACGGGCCTCACGCACACCGGGTTCCCCCCGACGCAGCGGCCCTCGCCTGCGGGGAGAGCGGCCGTCGGCCCCGCCGCAGGACGGGCGGGANGCGGCCCCGCGCCCCCGGCCCGCACCTTTGCGGAAGGCCCCGCCGCAGCCCGCCTTCGTCCGCGCCATCCTGCCGCCGCCCGCGGGGAAGCGCTACTGGCCGGCGCCCGACAATGGCAGCGCGCCGGGTTGCTGCCGTCCTCGGGCCGCTCCCCTCAGTGCGGGTCGCCTCAGCCCGCTCCCCTCAGCGAGGGTCTCCTCAGTGCGGGTCCCTTCGGACCGCTCCCCTCAGCGCGGGTCGCCTCGGACCGCGCCCCTCAGCAAGTGGCCCCTCAGCCCGCTCCCCTCGGACCCGCTCCCCTCAGCGGGGGTCCCCTCAGTGCGGGTCCCTTCGGACCGCTCCCCTCAGCCCGCTCCCCTCGGAGCGCTCCCCTTCGGGGCCGCTCCCCTCAGCGCGGGTTCCCCTCAGCCCGCGCCCCTCAGGGTCGTTCCCCTCAGCTCGCTCCCCTCGGACCGCTTCCCTTTGGGGTCGCTCCCTTCAGCCCGCGCCCCTCAAGGTCGTTCCCCTCAGCCCGCTCCCTCTCAGCGCGGTTCCCTTCAGGATCGTTCCCCTCAGCCCGCTCCCCTCCTCGGGACCCGTCTCCGCCCCGCTCCCTTCAGCCGCCGCCGAGCGCCAGCAGCCGCCGCTCCCGCCCGGGGCCGGGGATACCCGCCCGGGACGCGCGGCGGGGAGAGGAGCAGGAGGAGGAGTGATACTGCTCCTTCCCTGACAAACCGTGATGGCTGTGCTCACCTGTGGGCAGGGCTGCCGACACCGCCGAGCCTCTGCCAGAGAGAGGAGCTTGTTCCCTTCCCAGGTGCTCGCAGGGGCGAAGCCTTGGCTTCCAACAGTGTGCTATCTGCCTACAGCATCTTAAAAAACTCCATACCCAGCGAGCAGCAAGGCCTGGGAGCACAGAAACCCCACAACGTTTAGGTCCAAGAGCACCGTTAGATGCTTTTTTCGTTCAGCACTGGTATGAGTTCAGGTGGGTTTGGTGTGAGTTCACCAGGAATGGGGGGGAGAACCACTCTAGCCAAAAAACAATGTTTCTTCCTGGTCTTTTCCAGCAAGATCTGTTCCTGGATCAAGGGCACTGCAGGACTGTGCAAGCTTGGTGGTGGTGCACTGATGGATGGGCAGTGCCAGGAGGTAACGCGGGTCCCTGGGGAGCGAGGTCCAGGTCCCCATGAGCAAGACAAGCATGCTGGGAGGGAGACGGAGGCAGCTGAGGAGCCCAGCCAGGCACTGGCAGCGCAGGAATGGGACCTCTTATCACCCCCTGCCTCCAGGCTGTGCCCACAGCTCCCTCTGACACGCAAGTGTAAGTCTCGCCATGTGCGGATTTAGCTAAGGGGTGTGTAGGGAGGAAGGCCAGGCACCCCTAACTTCAGCCAAAGGTTGTGTTATGAAAAATTAAAAGGTGGTCTCCCTGATGTGAGGCTCCTTTATGACAGCAGCACCCTGTGAACCTGATGTGAGGGTCTTGCTGTGCTTTGGTCTGGCAGCTGCTGGGGCTGGAGGCTTTTGCCTTTGCGGGGGCAATGAACCTCGCTCTCCGATACCCAGCTGGAGCTGTTTTGTCTAAGAAATCACGCTGTCCTTCTCCAGCGTGTCTGATGTCCCAAATACATTCCCTCCCTTTCCAACAGTTATTGCTCCCTTTATCTTTTTATATTCATCCCAAAGTGTGTTTGCTTAACCAGACTTTTACCACTGCCTTTTTTTTTTTTTTTCCAATGACAGTGTAATTCTCCATTCCCTTCTATTTTGTGGTGAGCTAAGAATAACTTTAGCAAAGCCTTTGACACTGTCTCCCACAGCATCCTCCTGGAGAAGCCGGCGGCTCATGGCTTAGACAGGCATACTCTTCACTGGGTAAAAAACTGGCTGGATGGCCGAGCCCAGAGAGTTGTGGTGAACAGAGCTAAATCCAGCTGGCGGCCGGTCATGAGCGGGGTTCCCCAGGGCTCAGTGATGGGGCCAGGCTTGTTTAACATCTTTATCAATGATCTGGATGAGGGGATTGAGTGTGCCCTCAGTAAGCTTGTAGATGACACCAAATTGGGTAGGAGTGTCGATCTGCTTGAGGGTAGGAGGTCTCTGCAGAGGGCTCTGGGCAGGCTGGATCGATGGGACGGGGCCAATTGTATGAGGTTTAACAAGGCCAAGTGCTGGGTCCTGCC
>VZTV01066306.1:28692-66217 GCA_013400875.1 Anhinga rufa
AGGGAAATGCCTTCCCTGGCAGAGCGGTCAGGCCAGCACCGTGCAGACGTGGCGCTTGGGGACGTGGTTTAGGAGGGATGGGGGGGTTGGGGTGGCAGTTGGACTTGATGATCTTAGAAATCTTTTCCAACCTTAATGATTCTATAATATGTGATTATTATTAATAATATGTAATTATTATCACATTATTCCCCCAAACGGGACGTGTTTTTCTTCAGTTTTTAGAGTGGTCTGCGGCACCCTAAGCCTCACCCTGCACCTCCCTGCCCTGCAAGCCCCCCCAGGGTGGTGAGCGGCGTTTCCCCTCTCCCTCGCGGTGACGCCGCCCCTGCCCTTCGGCTCCGGAGGGGGCTTCCGAGGGGCAGAAGGACCGGCCCCGCAGCGGCGGGGGCCAGGGCCGCCCTCCCTTGCCCCAGCCCGGGAGCTCCCTGCGGGGAGGACCGGCGCCCGGAACGGAGGCGCTGCGGCCGCGTNGATGGCGGCGCCCAGCCCGCTCCTGGCCTGGTGCGTCCAGCACCTGCGGGGCGATTTCGGGCTGGACGTGGGCGAGGAGGTGGTGAGGTGAGCGGGGCCGGGGTGGGCAGGGGCCCGCTGTGACAGGCCGCGCGTCGCCGCCGGGTCCCTCGACCGCGGGCAGAGGGAAGGCGGCGTTTTTCCCCTGCTCTCGGGGGACCCGGCGATCTGCGGCCTGGGCCGTCCCTCGGGTGGGTGCCCCGTGAGGGGAGCGGGGCGTGGGAGGTGGCGGGAGGTGAGGAAGGGCACGCTGCTGTCTCCTTGTATTTAACCAGGAGCTCGCTGGTTTATGGTTAGATTTTTTTCTTTACGTTACTCGGTGAGACCCGGAGTCTCAGGGTGAATTTTTGAGTGTTTGTCAGAAGGGTTGGGGGATGTCACTCTGTGCTGAAACAGGGGCAGATGGATAATTTACCTTACCTTTTCCCTGGTGAAACAGCCACAAGGGATTTCTCAAAGTGCCTGTCTCAAAATTTGACTCATAAACCCCTTTGTTACGGTGGCCCCTACAGAAAACTGGTCTGAAGAGGAGAGAAATTACATGTGTGTGTGATTAGACCATCGGTTTCCTCAGAACAAAAGCCCCCCTTCCCCTTTTTCTCCATCCCCTCCCCTTGCAGGTACATCTTGTCAATAACAAATGAGGATGAGATCCGGGAGTACGTCATTGACCTCATTCAGGGGACCGACGGGAAGAAGAGTCGATTTGTAGAAGAACTTCTGGCCAGGTGGCGGCAATCCTCCCAGCTGCCCGCTGAGCCTTTGCCAGCGTATCGGAAGAAGGATGGTGAGTGATACGGGGAGGAAGGAATTCAAGTCTCTAATAAGCTTGTCTCAGTTATTCTGTTTATAAGCAATTACATGCCACGAATGCCTGCGACTGGTCCCGTTTTCTGTTTTTCACAACAGTATAAAGCCCATTTTCATTCACCGAGTAAGAGTCTGGGGACATCTTTCTCTTGCTGGTAGTTACCCAGCCTTTCTTTGTGCTTACACATGCTTCCAGAGACTTCAGAAGTGCTTCGGGCTGGAGACCAAGCGAAAAAGGGTAAACGCAAAGGAAGGAACAAGCAGGAGATGCCTGCGTTTGCTGAGCCGACTGCACACGTAGAGGAAGTGAAAACCCCCCTTGACCTGGCCAAGGTGAGCGTGCCTGGTACGCAAGGACGGGCTTTGCCTGGCTCTGTGTCACTGGGTGCTGAGCTCCCGCTTTGAACCTGGGTTGCGGGGAACGGTAATGTCACACTCTGATGAAAGATGTGATTGGAAAACAGAAATAAGCCTTCAGAAATACGAATCCTCTGTTATTGGAGGTGTGCCAAAGGGGATTATGTACCTGAAAGCACGGTTGCGTTTCCCAGCTACATTGCTGGGTCTAATGGAATGCTTGCCTCCCCTGGCATGCCCCCTCTTGTCTGACACACAGCACAACTTCTGTAGGATATACGTTTGTGTGTCTTTGTTCACTCTCAGATAGCATGCAGCGTGGCAACCACAAGCTATAACCCGAGCAAATACTTCGGCAGCCGTTGGGATAGGTGGGGGTCCCATGCTGCAAGCGCGCTGTCGGCGAGTTGTACCGTCGCCCCATTGCAACAAGAGGGGCAGCTGTTGCTGTGTATCCGCTGTTGAGAGCTGACCGCGGATTCGGACAGGCCGTGCTCGTGCCCTGTGTGTTTGTATAGGAGTCTTTTGCTGATGTGGGACAAATAATACGAGGACGGGGAGAAAGGTTGTGTATGTTTGTGTCTGTAATCGAGAGTAAAATAATCATCAGGTAGTGACTGTGTCAAAATGGATTCTACTCCCCGCAAAGAAGCTGGGGTGAGAGAGCGGACAATGGAAGTAGATGCTGTGATTAGTAATAAAAGGTATTTCTTTATAGCAGAGGTGTGAAGGTTGAGGAATTAAGGAGGCCACCATGTGGGTACAACATTCCTTGCTGTATTTCAAACTTCCCAGTATGCTGAATAAAGCTTTAGTTGGCAACTGAGATATTTCTGGCTGCTTCAGAGAGGAGGCCTTGGGTGCTAGGAGAGGAATCTGAGAGTTGTAGCTAGTGCCTTTACCCAAGCAGCAGCCCTGGTTTGGCTGTTTCCCTCTCCTGTTCAGCCCCACTCCTGCACCTTTAGTGTTGAGATGGAGATGTTCAGTTTTGTGGAGACATTTTTTTTCACTGTTCATAAACAGTCTGAGCTGCAATGAAAGAAACTGCAAAATAAGAGCATAGAAGCACTAAAACCCTGGAAATCCTGCTATTTTCAAGCAGCACAAGACCACACAGCAAGCAGTAGTTGCCTTTCTCTGAGAGAGTTAACTAACCTTTTGCAGCAGACTTGCTCTCCATTCAGCAGAACTATTTCCCACAGTCAGCACATCACATATGATGATCTTTGCTGTTAAATGTCCTTGTAATCACCTAGGCTGAGTTTCTCCATTTTATTTCTGGTGCAGTGGGTTTTGACTCGGAGCTGCTTGTTGGGAACCTGAGCTCTTTCCTTAGGCACGGATCCAGCTGTACAGCTGTGGTCCCAGGTTGCGTCAAATCCAGCAGATCACTCTATCGCTGTCTGAGTGCGAGAGCCTGCTCCTCAGAAATAAGCATGTGGACATGCAGTGCGCTTGACCTGCATCATTAGACCTCCTGTGGAGTCCTTCGTGCTGTAAACGTTGAGCACGTCGCACCTCCCAAAATTAAATTCCATGATTTATCCAGGTGCGACCCTAACTGAGCAACATCCAAATCCTGAGAGTCAGGGTCACACCTGAATAAATAGTGGAACTTAAATTTATGTTTTTAAATTGAAGTTTTTTTAGCAGGGAGGCTGCAAATGCTTGAAGTGTTTGTAAAGGTATTTGTAAGATAAAAAAAAATAATTTTTTGAACTGGAGGGTTAAAAATGGACACTCATGTTCCATTTCCTTGTAGTTATCTTCTAATTTAATTAAAAAAAAAAACAGAAACTCAAACTGAGGAAGATCTGCCAGGGTTTGCTAACCAAAGTTGCTTTATCTAGTTTTGTTTTTTTTTTTCATGATCAGTAAAGCCAGTTGGGCAGAACTGAGGGGACTGGAAATTCTGCACCCACTTGTCACTAAACCAGTAGCCTGCTGCTATTGAGAGCAGAGCTGGTAAAAAGAGTCAAGGCAAGAGGTGTTCTAATGCCACGGCATGGCACAGCACTGTCACTGCGAAAAGTGGTGTGGGAAGACGTGGGGTGTAGAAGACGCTGGCTGAGGTGTGGGTCAGGGGGCAGGAGCGATCCTCTGGCATGCAGCAGGCAGAGGAAGCAAGCTGTTGATCTGTGGTGCATGAAACCAGGCATTCTGGGAAAGGGTTTCTGAGAAATCCTCCCTTCTGTTGTCGAGAGAGACTGTGGAGAGGGGAGGCAAAGAAAAGCTGCGCTGGAGCTGCAAGAGGATTTTCAAGTGTGTTACAGATATGACAAGTAAAGGCCAGAGAATGCATTTATTTTGGAGTGCTGCTTGCTGAAACAGATAAGAGTAAGAAGTCCTAGTCTGTCTTGGTCATGGCTAGCATGCAATTAATGGTTGAACCTGGTCTCATCTAGAGTTATGGGGTAGGTTTGTGCCTGGAGTGTGTTGTGCTTGCTTCTCAAAGCATCTTCTTCTGAGTATTGCCAGAGAAATGGTAGCAGTTGGCTTTGTTCTGTTCCCCTGGAATGATTTCTGTGCTGTAATTAATTCTTGCAATCAACTTTTCAACAACTCACTTCGCAGCTGGTGCTTGCTGGAGATGGTGGGTGGGAGGAGGAAATCTTTGTTTCTTTGGTCAAGGTGTAAGGTCCGAGGGAGAAAACAGAGAATTCCACTGTTAGATTATCAATCCAGCTATCATCTAAAATATCTTGCTTTGTTTCTGATCAGGGTTTCTCTACTTTGGCCTGACCCAAAGCTTAGTCCCTGACCCAGTGCAGCCCCTGATCGAAGCCAAGAGAGGTGCATCACAGAATCACTGATGCCAAGTCATGACAGGAGAAGAATTTACATTACGGCCGAATACCTGAACATGCAGTGGTGAACTGGCTGTGAATGAAGAGGTCCTGCTGCCACCACAGCTCTGTTTCTGCAGGCATGCACAGGACTTCGTAGTGACAAACAGGGTGTTGCTACAGTCTAAATAGCCCTTGAAAATAAGTCTGGGAGTAGCTGTGCTGCTGTTCGAAGCTGTTAAATACCTGTGAGTTGATATTGCAGCTCCAGAGGACTGACAGCATGCCTACCATCTTAGACCCAAGCAGATTTAGCTTTCAGAGGCAGCAAACACGAAGTGGATCAGCAACATCCTTGTGCTCTTGCTTTGTTTAGATTCCTTGGACCTTTTCTGGCAGGCCTAAGCTTGTCTTTCCATTGAATCTGGGGTCTGGTCCAAGTTTCATTCCAGTCAGGCGGAATAACACTTGTCTGAGTCTCCCCAGGCTGTTCGAGGGTCAGTGCTTTCTCTTTGCTGCCAGTATTGCACTGTGAATACAATTTGTTTGTTTATTTTTATTTTTTTTGCTGCTTAGGCACAGGAGAACAGCAGCGGAGTCAGCAGCAGTAGCAATTCCTCTAAGAAGAAGCCCAAATATGTCAGCCTTTATACCAAGGAGGGGCAAGACAAACTGGCTGTCCTGATCCCTGGGCGTCACACCTGCGAGTGCCTGGGCCAGAAACACAAGCTCATCAACAACTGCTTGGTTTGCGGGCGCATTGTCTGCGAGCAGGAGGGCTCCGGACCCTGCTTGTTCTGTGGTTCTCTGGTTAGTAAAGCATGGGTTTTATTTGCTGTGCTTGAATGTGGCTTAGGGCTTTGAAATGGCATGGGGCTGAAAAAGTTCCTCTAGCAAAGTTCTCCAAGCTCTAAAGCTGGGCAGGAAAGAACCTGTGCTATCTCCTAGGGGAAGGAGAACTGCTGTGGCTTTAAGTCACTTTGCGTTTCTTTTATGATGTGCCGCATCAGGGAGCAGAGAGGCTTCCCTCATAATTTACATCAGTTTGGAGCTTGCCTGACTTACGACAGTCTCCTGTGGCTGTCCCGTGCATCACACTAGTGTCCAAAACGTGTGCAAAAATGGGCACAGCCCTGGTGGCCTTGTGAGGGGTAGGAGGCGTGGCCAGGGCCAGCGTGCTGACTTTTCTTCCATGCTTGTGTGGTATGCAGCATTTGGGATACCTGCTACACCCTGTATTTGGGTGAAAGGGCACCTTTTGGAGAAAGGGGGTGAGTTAATGACTGCAGATTAAGTAAAGTTAGCTTCAGGAGAGAGGAAAATATTGGTCGGATAAAAAAAAAAAAGTTCTAAATCAGACTGGTTGCTATTTTTAAAGATCTGTTTATCTCCAAGTGGCCAGCCAAGAGAGAGGACTTCCATGTTAAGCATTGCTCCTCCTCTTGGGGAGGTTCTGCATGGCTTTCTCATCCTCTGAGATCAGCTAGCAGCATGCCCACCTGGAGAACTGAGAAGGACCAACTTTTCATGGTCCTTTTCCAAGGACCTGGAGAACTGCGAAGGACCCACTTTTCATGGGTTCTGTTTAGTAAAGAATGAGCTTTTAGAATTCTCCCCGTGTAAATAACACTGGAGGAAAGGAGGTGTGGACTGTCCTGGCCACTTTAAACAGCTTGCCCTGAGCTGTCATCCAAGACTCTGAAGCTGGTCGAGCATGTGATGTTCTTCCTAAGTCTTGTTTTTTTTTCCCTTAGGTGTGCACTAAAGAAGAGCAGGACATTCTTCAACGGGACTCAAACAAGAGCCAGAAGTTGCTGAAAAAGCTCATGGCAGGTCAGTAGCAATTACATACCTGTAATATAATGAATCCAGTCAGTTATGCAGCAGCAGGAGCCCTCCTCTGCCTCACTGTGCTACGGTTGCCTTGATGTTGTGTAGGAATGAGAGCGTGTGTGTCCTGGTGTACAAACTGTCTAGATCCATTCAGCCAAATTCTAAAGAATGGCTGGCAAAGTCTAAAGGTAATTCCTTCTTGCAAGCTGGCACTTGAGTGTTCCTCTGGGATGGAAATTGCCAGGACAGTTTGTGAACTCTGCTTCAAATTTTACTGAGCCGCTTGCCCCTGTTTGCTGCACAGTGTTTGTGGTGGGCATCAAAAGGGCGGCTGGGAAGCTGGCTGCTTGTATCCTCTCAGCAAGGGCTCGGCAGCGTTTGTGGACTTCAGCAGAAGCAATAACTGCAAGCGTCAAATGGCGGTGGATAATGTCCTTACCCAGAGGCCTCAAGGCTGCTTGTTAGGCATTCCTGAATCAATCACATGAACTGGATTGTTGTGGCAGTACTTGAAAATTAGGATAAGTCTCATGTGGAATGTGTGCTGTGGAAGATGAAGTGCTGCTATCTCATTTGCTGGGCCTAGAGAGGTGGTGGTTAGTATTTTCTAATGACTCTTCTTGTCTAACACTTATCTTGGGAGCTAAAAATAGGAGCAGAGCCAAGGAAAGCAAGAGGAAATAATACCCAGTCTCCCAGCGAAGACCTGTGCATTATGGGGATGTTTATCTGAGTTTAGCTGAAATATAGCCAAGGTCGCAGTGTTCTTGGCTGAAAAATACACTTTGCTGAAGAACCAGGGAAATATTTACTCTGGGTCTCGGTGTCAACTTCTCTTTAGAGCTGCTGAGATGGCAGGAGGTCCTGTAAGTCCTTGAGAGTAACAGCTGATCACAGAGTCGGTCTGTTTATAATCTTCCCGTGGAGATCCTGTTGTTCTTCAGGATCCCCTTTTTCTACCCATTTTATCAGTCTTGCCTTCTGCCCCTGCCAGGTCTTGCTTTGTGCATTACCTGTGTAGGTGGAAGCTGAAACATGAATAGCTCTTTGTCTTGGGAGTGAAAAAATGTGTATCAGTGATGATAGGGGAACACAGGCTTTTTTGTTTTCCTGAAATAAAGGCGTTAGCCTGCGCGATGTCTTCTGTGAAATACATCGGTTTGTTCTGTTGTGGCTTTGATGCAAACCCTTTTCTCTTCCCCTCCTTTTGTTTGTTTGGTTGGTTTTTGACCCCTTGCCAGAAATGGTAAGAAAGAAGAGATCGTTGCTGGGAATAGATTTCTCCATCTCTAACGATAGCTGGTCGAAAAAACCTGCTGGGATGTGTTGGGAGAGGATTTCATTTGCGAGAGGCTCATACAGCAGCAGAAGGAAGGCTTGCTCTGTGTGTAACTGGCAATTGTCAGTGATCTGTCATGACCAAGTGTCTCTTCGTGGAGGTGAAAACACTTAGGAGAGAATTTGGCTTTTAGGAGGGGACTCAAGGCCTGCTGGTGGTGATGGGCAGAATTTGGACTGCCCAGGTTGTTAGGGAAGGGTGAAGGAGAATCAAAGACCAAGACCTTCTCTCTAACACTACCTAGATGTTGTTACTAGTATTTAAATGCTTCCTCCTATTTGGGGGAAGGAGTCTGAGAGGTGCCAGAGGGAAAATCGGGCCTTGAACCTGGTTTGGAAAGGTGCTGATCTTGGTACAAGGTTCTTCTTTTAGCCCCTTGAATGGCATTTGCTCTAGGGGGCATTTCTCCTGCCAGCCCCACCAAGGCTGGGCTTTAAACAACTGACTGTTGAGCCGTGATGTATTTTCTATCTCAGGTGCTGAAGGTTCAGGGACTTTGGATGCCATAAGCAAAGACTTACTGCCTCGACAAGAAGCTAGACTCAAAGCAGGCCTGGAGATGGCTGTGAAACACAAAGACAAGTTGTTGGAATTTGACAGGACGAGGTAAGATACTATCTGTGAGACTCTTGTGAAATAACCTAAGTTATCTGGCGGGCTGAACTGCCTTTAACAGAAATGTTAGAGAGTTCCTTCTGAAACGTGTGCTGTAGCTACAGACACCTTAACATTGGCGTTTAGTGGAACAAGAGTGAACCCCTTGAAGGAGTCCTGTTTGGATGTCCTTGCTTTGCATCCCTGACAGTCCAGCTCTCCAGAGAGAACAGAAAGGAGCGGGCAGGCAGTGCTGTGTCACTCTTCCGCTGTGCTCATCTTCTCCCATTATGGTTGTTTCTCACCAGCGTGCGTCGAACCCAGGTGATTGACGATGAATCTGATTACTTTGCCACGGACTCCAACCAGTGGCTCTCCAAGCAGGAAAGGGAGGCCCTCCAGAAGAGAGAGCAGGAACTGCGGGAGCTGCGTCATGCCTCTCGGCTTGCCAAAAAGATCACCATTGACTTCGCTGGCAGGCAGATCCTGGAGGAGGACGACAGTATGGCTGAATACCACAGCAAGTGAGTGAGAACTGGTGGCGTGAAGGCATGCCTGAGGGCAGGGAGGTGAAAATCTTTACAGATGGTGATCTGGCTGAATCTGGAAAAGCAAGCGTAAGGGAAGCTGAACAAGCCCTTCCCTCAAAGGACTCTTTGCACACTAGGATACAGTTTTGTGTTCTTTTCTTCCTTGAGGGTCTTTTTGGCTTGCAGCATCATCTCTTTCAGTGCAACTCTGCTGAGACCCACTCCAAAGCCCAGCTGTGCGAGGCTCGCACGGCGTTTCAGTAGCTGGTGCGTCTGTTAAAGATAAAGCTGCCCTGGAAAGAGGTGTTGCAGAAGGCCTGTCTCAACAGAACCAATGCATCTCAAATTCAAAGCAGGCTTGAGTTTCTGTGGTAGATAAGAGTTACTGTTCAAATTAGAAACTGGACCTAGCAAGGAAGTTGTTTAGCTAGGGAGGAGGTAAAAAATGCATTGGATCAGAAACATTTGTGTGGGGAGAAAGGCGACATTGCCGGGGTAAGTAGGGAATTTTCATGCCTCTTGTTTGTGCTTGCAGACTGGATGAAACCATTGAAGCCATTAATTGTGGTACGCTGAGCAAGCCATCTGGGAGCCCAAAAAGGGAGATGACTCTGAGTTCTGGTGTTTTAGTGAATCCTCGTCTTCTCCAGCCTGCTCCTTTGGTCAGTATGGCTTGAATGATTTATACCGGAGTAATGACTAACTTTGGGAGAGCTGAGCTTAAGGATTGTGAATTCTAGCATGTTTTTAGTACCTCTTTCCTCCCCTGTGTCTGGGAGATCCTCATTAGCTGTCTGGGGACAGAAGAGGTTTGCCAAAGCCCCACTCTGTTCCCTGCTCTTGGGAGGTTTGGTTTATCAGAGTTCTAGTCTGCTACCTCCTCTTCAGGAACTTGAAAGAATTTCTGAGAGTCAGCCTAAGGTTGTGTCACTTTTTCAGCTCTCTTTGTGAAGCCTTTTCTGCCAGACTTCCAGTTTCCAAAGGACACAATCTCTACACTCTAATTCTACTTTAATCATGGTGTTCTTGGTGTATGCTAAGCATCTGGAGGTTGGACAGGTCCTAGTTTTGAGCATTGATGGCTGTGAATGTGCTTTGAAAACTATCTTCCCATGAATGCTTTGAAACATCAGCAGGTAGATTTATCCTTTAAATCCATAGGTTAGCTGTGATGCATAGAAAGGAAAAGCCACACAGAGCGGAGCATGACCTTGCTTTTCCTCCTGCCAAAGTATCGCGCGTAGGCGCAGTGAGCTTGGAGGGAAGGAAGAGTGATCCCAATAAGAGTAATACCTCTGTCCTTAAATGAAGGAAGACTTCAAACAGCATTTGCACTCGATAGACGTTTTTCCTAGAGAGGTGCCAGCCTTTTTCTTACTTCTTTTGAACACACTGCAGTGGGTGGACCAAACTGGTTTGTTCCCGCACCGGAAAGCCATGCATTCCATGGATGCTGGAGATGAGTCTGGCTCGGAGCGGAACAGGTTGCGGATTCAGGATCGAGAGTTGCAGGAGATCTCAGATGATGGCTGGTGCCTCAGCATGCACCAGCCTTGGGCTTCCTTGCTCGTAAGAGGAATCAAAAGGTAAAGGGGTGGCCTGAACTGTGTTGTGTCCTGAGCCGCTCTTGCTTCGTAGGCGAGCTGGGAAGTCGTGTTCCTCAGAGGACCTCTATGGACTCACTTGCTTGGTACAGTGACTGATAGCTCCAGATTTGGAAGCCATGCTTCCTCATCCGCTGTACAGATGGGTTGAGACACCTGATGGATTGGTTTTTCATGAGAGTAGCTAACCTGGAAGGTACAAATTTCTTCACAGTGGGTAAATTTAGAGAGAGGCTGAGATTTCCGCACTGTAGTTGGGGTGTACCTTTCTGGAATTTGAAAGGTAAATAAGATGAAAATGTGAAATATGTTCTTCTGGTCTCTTTGTCCCTCATAAAGAAGCCAAGAGTGGCACCAGGCTTCGTTAAAAAAATCAACCACATGCACACCCGCCTTGCCATCACCTTCCCACTCTGGGCTAGCAATCCAGTTACAAGGAGAAGCTCCTTCAGCACAGCACCCCTGATGCGTTAACTTACCTTTCCTACCACTAATATAGAACAAAGCCTTTTTTTTTTTTCCCCCTTTCCTTCAAATAATTTTTAATTTTAGAGAGCAAAGCTTTTTCACTTCCTAAGCTAAAGATGCTGTAAATCTTAACACACCTGGCTGACGGCACCCAGGTGGTCTGGGGATGCTGTCAGCCGCACCCCTGCAGCTGCAGCACTGCTGCCTGGTGCCCACACTGGGATCCCCGAGAGCTGCAGCCAACAACTGTGCAGATGCATGCTCTGTTATTGCTCCCTAGATTGCATGCTTACTTAGCTAACTTTTTGAGCTTGTAAGGGAATTGTATGAGCAGGTTGTCCTACACACATGTCCAACATACTGCAGTATCTGCAGGGGATTGATGTCCTTTTCTGCTTTTGCTCTAATGCAGTGAGGACATGCTCTGCTTGTGGCATTATTTCTTGCCCATCTCAGCTTTTCTCTGTAGCGCCGACACGTTGCTTGAGTTTAAATAGTCAGGGCGAAGCTTAGCAGCAGGAATTGCATAGCGAAACATTTGATAGAAAAGTCTGTCCGTGTAGGTGATTTCTGTGGAAATTTACGTCCTAAATTCTCCTTTGTTCTCTAGGGTGGAGGGCAGGACCTGGTACACATCTCACAGAGGGCGGTTATGGATTGCAGCTACTGCTAAAAGACTTTCCCCTCAGGAAATCTCTGAACTGGAGACCACCTACAGAATGCTACTCCAGAAAGGTGAACTCCTCTCCTTGGATCTTTGTATTATTTGGTACATTGAGCCATGTAATGAGCAGTGTCAGAAAGCCCTCTCTGCTGAGCGGTTATTACTGCTTCACTTTTTAACCTTCTGTTCTTGAAATTCTCTTCATCCTTTCTGTGTTTTGTCAGCTGAATGGGTACGGTGGCAGACTTTAACTCCATCCTTTAGCTGGTGACGTACTCCAAGCACAAACACCGGCGACTTGCACCTGACTTCTGTGAAAGCTTTTGACAGCAAAGATCTTTATTTTTTTCTTGGCTGAAGCAACAAGCTCTCGAGTGTGTGCTTGCGTGCGTGTGAAGTGGCTTGTGCTTCAGCCTGTTTACAGTGATGTTAAAGGCTTTTCGTGTGTTCTGACCTTGTGGAAATCAGGATTGAAAAGCTGCGGGTTCTCAGGAAGATGCTGTTCTCTCACGTGGGTAGGAGGACACTGGTGGCTGCGCTGCACGCCTCTGCATACAGTGTTTCTGCATGTCACCCAGCTTAAATGTCATACAGCAGGATTGCCTGCTCCCTCTTCAGAGCCAGGAGCTCTTCCTGCACTCTATGTTCCTCTATCAGAAGCTAAGCAGGGAAAGGTGCATAAATAATTAAATCTCCCCAGCTTGGTCCTGTCATGGTGAAGATTCTGAGCTGGAAGAAGAACGACAGGGTGTTAAAATTGCTGTGTGTTTTCTTGTGCCTCAAAAAGTAGGAGTGTGTGGTGGGAGGGAAAGGCACCTGGGGATTCAAAGACCCCAGTTATGTGTGTGGGGATGTGGGCCCCCTTAAGAGATATTTCTTTCTATGCAGATGTGGAATTTCCAAGCGATTATCCCTCAGGGTGCCTCCTAGGCTGTGTGGACGTGACTGATTGTTTATCACAAGAGCAATTTAATGAGCAGGTGAGTATAGCAAATAAACCTTTATGAGCTTGCATTAGCCAGCAAACTTTTAAAATAGTGTAACTTGCCTCCATGAGATGCTCTAGAGAAGACATTGAATGGAGATTTTAGACTGTGTTGGGAGAAGACACAACTAATATGTGGTGTTGTATGGCTAGAAAGAGAATGTACCAAGAAAATGCATTCCAGCAACGGTGGAAGGGAGCAGTGGCTAATACAGCCTAAATCCATCGTCAGCCTCTCTGACAGCGAGGTAGTTTGGTTGAAACGAGTTTCTCACATGCTCTGAAACTCTTGTCAATAAGGACTCATGCCTGTTTAATTAAACCAATGCTAGCTTGAGAGACCATGCTGCATGGGCTCATGACAGCCCTTGCTTCCCATGCTACATGGACGGATGTGCACCAGGACGCTGTGGCTGTGCTGGGCTGTGGAAGACAGAAACCTGTGATGCATTAACACTGCACTTCTGGTTTTCATCCTCATTTGGCAAACTTGGGAGCTTACAACTTACCTTGACGTGACTTCTAAAGTGCTGATTGTTTCTCTTGAGTCTTCATGGGGTCCTAATAGAAAGAATTGCTCTGAGTTTTGCCCAGCCAGGCAGCAATTTTTTGCTACCTCTGGGTATAACTATGCTGATCTTCCCATCTCAGGGAGGACTTTGGATTAGGAAGGGTCAAGTACCTCTTTGGCCGCTTTTGGAATGCGGCAGACAACTCCCTGAGCACAGCCCACAGAGACTTTAGAGTTACTGCAGTGATCTGTATGGCAGAGGATGTGAAGGGGCCTGGAAAGTCAATGCAAGACAGTGTGGAAAAGTGGAAAACTGCAGCAATGATGGTGATGTGCCATGGGACCTTGTCCCTGGCCCTGTGGTATCAGCAGGATCAACTACTCTGTGTAAGAGAGGGTAGCATGGCCCCAGCAGAGCCATCTAGGTCCATAGCTGCTGGGACTGCCCGGTGCTTCTTCGTGGAGCTGGAGGTCACAGTGGCCTCAGTGGAGAGAGCTGCACTGTAGTTGGGACAGCGAGTCACCAGGAGAAGGAGCTGTGGGAGGAGGTGAGCACTGTCCCACCAGGGAGGATGGACAGGATAGCCACAGGGTCTTCAGGGAGACCCTGCAGAGAGGATACCCAGAGTCCCTACACGCAGGAAAGGAGGGACAGCTGGAGATTACAGCGGATTAAGACTCCCAAGGGAGTCAAGGGACATTTAAGTGGCCTTTTTTGGAATGAGGCAGGTGATTTGGAGACCAGGGACACAGATAAGGCTGAGGTACTGGGATCTCCTTCACCTCAGGCTTCACCAGCAAGATCTCCCAGAGATCTTGTGCCTAGAGGTGGGGTTCAAGGAGGAGATGGACTACCTGTAGTGAAGGGGGATTGAAGCAGGAATCTCTTGAGAAATCTCAACCCGTACATGTCCATGGGTGCTGATGGCATGGATCCAAATAGGCAGAGAGAGTTGGAGGTGTCTTTGTGAGGCCACTCTTACCTTGGAAAGATTATGGAGATCAGGAGAGGACCCTGATAACTGGAGAAAAGTGAATATTACATAATATAGAGAGACAGAGCCAGGTTCTTTGCTGATGTACATGGCAGGAGGATGAGAGACAAAGGTCATAAATTGAAAGGGAAGGGTTCAGTGTGACTTAAAAATCCCCATGAGGACAGCCAAGCACTGGAGCAGGCACTGCCCAAAGGGGTTGTGCAGTCTCCACCCGTGGAGGTTTTCAAGAGCTGACAGAACAAAACCTTGAGCAACCTCACCTGAATTCAATGTCGACCTTGCTTTGGTCAGGAGGTTGGACTAGAGATCTCCTGAAGTCTGAGTCTGTGATGCCGTGACTGACTCCATGCCCAAAATCTGGAGCAGCGGCTTTCCTCGGGATGTGTTTTATTAACTTACAAAGCCTGCACTTAGTGCCAAGTACAGTGTGGCTATTCCCGATACCATTTCATGTCTGTTCACTCCGCTGCCCCTGTACAAGTCAGGTTTGGTCTGATGGGAATCACCAGACCATGTAGGGCTTGATAGTGAACCGAGACCATCTTCTGAGACGGAATAAATGGGTTCCTTGGGACGGAGGAGGAGGACACACCAGGGTGATGGGCATCTTCTTGCCATGGAGAGTTGGAGAGGCATCAGCAGTTGGGGTCTGCTTCTTATGAAGTGCTCTTCTGGCTTTCCCAAACCCTGTGAGGTTTTTTAGCAGAGAGATGCCTAGAAAGTAGAGATGAAGAGAGTATTTCTGATGCAGTTGTATCTCTTAGTCGTGGGCAGAATGTGGAGAAGTTGGAATACAAGCAGCAGAGGGAGCTTTGGGACTGGAATACAACGAAATCTGCAGGAGTGTTTGGCCTTGTTCGTGAGCAAGCCTTGGGAGGGAGAAGAGGAAAGGACACTGGGGCTAGCATAGGGCTTTTTTTCCCCTTGTAGCATCCAGTGATTTACAGTTTGGTTTTAGATGGAGAATCTCGTCCTTCTTGGTGGAAAAACATGTCCTGATCTCTCTCAAGTACTTTTCCTCTCCCTAACAATTCCCCCTCTTCCTTTGTGGGTATACTCTCCAGGCATTGATAAAATGGCCGTGACAGCTTCTTACAATCTGGAGATTGAGCTGTGGGTAACTAGCTCTTAATCTTCCCATAGAGGAGCCTCGTAATTAGCTGTGTTCTCCATAAATTTCTCCCAGTTTGCGGCACTGCTTGGCCACAGAGACACTGGAGGAAGAGTGGTATATTCCAGGAGTGCTGTTATTGGACCTCTGGGCGAGACATTTACCTCTCTTCTCGATGCCACGATCCCATGGCACTTCTTGGTTTATATCTCACTGGCTTTTTGCTGCTTCCATATTGCAAACTGTTTATAATTCCCAGTTTGTTGCCTTTTTACAGTGGTTTTGTCTATTTTTTTTCCCAGGCTTGCTTATTGCAGTGTTCATTGCCCTAGCGTGTGAGATTGAATTCAGAGATCTGAGCATCCTTCTCGAGCTGGTTTATGAGGAAATGCATGCTTTTGTGGACTATGATGAGCAGCAAGTGCATCTGAAGGAAGCTGAGATTAATTTAATTGTAAATACTAGCAAGATGAAAAAGTGTGCAGCGCCAGCTCAGAAATCTGAGTTGGATCTCACTGAGAGTAAGAAATCCCTGTTGCTCACGCTGATGATTCAGCCCAGGTTCATCAGCAACCAGCACCAAAGCCACTTGTCAGCAGTGTAATCCAGCCGTTTCTCAGTGCACAAAGACTCCTCCTTGCTTCAGAGGGAGAGGGGGAAGGAAGATGATGCGTTTTCACCACTTAGGGCATGCAAAAAACATTGAATAGTTTCTAAAGATCTGCAGTATATTAGCAAGTAAGGTGATTGGATGCAGCAGCAGAGACCTCTCGGAGATGAAGCTACCACAGAGCTCTTTTCAGGCACTGTGCTTTGACTCACACCTCTCCTCTTCACCAACTTGTATTTGAAGCTTCTGCATTTTCCAGAAGAAATCATTTCACAAGGGCAGGGTAAGCCGCATCTGCAGATTATACCCACCACCCAAGGAGGAAATAGTTCCCTGTCTTGCTCATTGCCTTTTGATGGTGGCCCTGCCTTTTTCAGCAGTCACAGAAGTTTGTTTTGACTTTTGTGACCATTCCTTCCCATAGACAAGGGAGACTCTTCCCGGTCTGTCCCTCCTGTGACTTTTCTATTACTTCTCATTCCTTTTGATGCTGTTGCCCAGTCCCTATTTAGTACTGTCTGCAGATTTAATTTCCTTGCTGTTTGCATTCTCTCTCAGGTTGCTAACAAAGATGTTAGTGGCTCCCTGCTGGTATTTTTCTATTATTCTTCTCATTTAATCTTTTTATCTTTTTTACACTTGTGCTCAGAAACCAAAATCAAGCAACAGTGTCCCGTTTTGCTGGATGCTGCATGAGGAGACACAGACCAAGTCCCTGCCCCAAGAGCTTGCAGTATTATTAGTGACCGGTTATTCATCTGCATTATTACCGGATGTGTAAGTTTGGCCTTGCGTAACCCCTTCAGAGGGGTCAGTCTCGCCGCTCTGCCCTACGTACGGTATTTCAGGACTTATTGACGTTGTTGAAGCGCTTTGCAGATCTGCAGGGCCACGTGCGAACTGATGACAGAACAGGATCTTGCATCCAGTAGCTGGCAGGGAGCAGAGGAAGAGCAGAGGTGTCCTTGTGATTAAAATCAGCATCACATCAGATGACATTGCCCTAATCCCAGTGGTGCTGCTAATTGCATGAACTAGTTAAATCCGTTCCTCTGAGTCTCTTTCCCAGGTGGAAAATAAAGCAGTGCTTCCCCATCAGGGGCTATATATGCCTAATTTTACTGCTCAAAGGTGTGATCTTTGGATTGAAGCTGCTTTAGGAGCAGAAGTTGTTATCAGGTAGGAAAGTCTGCCCCAGGTACCATGTATCACTGGCTTTGTTCGCAAGGGTCTGAAGCGAAAGCTACTTTCTGAATTCAGCCCTGCTGCTGCAGGCAGCTGGTTGGCCGGTGCCAGTAGATCCCTCTGCGTGGCTCTTAAATCTCAGTATTTCCAGTTGAGCTTTGCACATCTTGCACCTCCTCAGAGCGCATTCTGGGCTTGTTTCCTTCTCTTTGTGGCAGGCACCCAAAAAGCCTTGGTTGAGACCAGAATGATCCCTTTGTTACACTTTTCAGTGCTAAAGATGACCTGGAAACTTTTTTTTCCCTCTGTTGAGGTCTGAGCGTTGACGACGGCTTTTCCTTGCTCCGGGGCTGACGTCGCTGACACCTTGAGCAGAGCAAGGAGCTGCCTTTCTTTTCCTGAATGAGGTGTCGGTGACTTCAGCGGTGCTCGCTGGGGAACCATGGGATGGTGCAGGCAGGGCTTGGCAAGAGTCTAAAGCAAGCAGGGAACTATTTACATTTATGCCATTTTAATGTGCTCTGAAGTCCGTGTTCATTTTGCTAATGACGTTGATCCGAGAGACTATTACTTTAACTGGAAAAAGAACGCTTCCGCTGCTGCTATTTTAGTAGTTGATAGGTGTGTTTGGACTTATTTTGAATGCAAGCGTGCACACATACTGATATCTAGATGTAGCTATTATCTTGGGTTGAAATATTGGGTAATTACGTTTGACGGGAGTAAAGTGTTTATTTTTCATTTCTAGGTGATCACTTAGTGTCCTAAATCTGCACAAGGGAACATGTCTAAGCTATTTTTGTGCCACGAGATTGAAACCATAATTTAAATAGGCTCCATCTTTCCCTTTCAGGAAATTTGCATTCGGTCTCTTACCCTCCACTTCCCTCCCTGGTGAAAATAACAGAAAAAAAAAAAAGAGGCTTGGGCACCAAGCATACAGGACTTGCTTTAAATTCTCAAACAGGAGCGAAGAAGAAGGGTAGAAGTTTTCTATATTTAGACTCCAGAAGGTGCCTGTTTAGATTAACTCCAAAGAAAGGAACAATAGCCTGCTGGTAATATTTTCCTAAGAAAGAAGTTGATGAGAGGGAGAAACACAAACACATACGTTGACGTCTACTTTGAAGAACAGTATAAATTCGTAGAGACTTTTTCCAAGGACCTTCTCCCCAAAGTAGAGGTTTCCTAGCACAGGCTCTGAGTGAGACAAGTGCTCATTTGTGCAATGCTGTGGCTGTCCTGGCACCTTCTCTCACCCCCCACCAACGGGATATTTGCCTTCTCGTTCCTGAGGCTTAGTTATTGCACCTCGACCAATGAATGATTTTTAGCAGGGTTTTGAAGGCTAGATCAGATATACTTCCTTCTGCAGCAATCTAGGTGGCTGTTAATGATTGCAGCTGATGAAAGGCCTTTGAACTTTACAGGTCCCTGAATTCTCCTAAGCTGAATTTGTCTTTCGCGTGTAGCCTGATGCCAGATCAAGAGCGATTAGGCATTAGTCTGGCTTGCAGGGACCTACGGGTGATGCATCTCTTTATTTGGTTTCTCACCGCATATGGCCCCCCCTGGTTTGTAGTTCTAGGAGCAGAGCAGAGCAGGCATGCAGCTGGTTTCGATTATAGATGGTAAGAGATGGGGGAGTTTTTTCTTCTGTGAAGTGCTTTGGTTTTCATCAGAGACTCTTCTAAGGCTCCAGCTGCCTTGCATAAGCCATCAGGTTTACTGAGGCCACTGCTCAGTCTGTTAAGATGAAGGAGAGATTGTCACTTGATGATGATTAATTTAGGAATGCATTAACATGCTAAAGAAACAGAATGATAGAGGCTAGCTTGCCCTCTCCTCTGGTTTCCTAGACCCTAGGGAAAAAACGAAGCCAAGGCTGAAGCATATGACTTAATTAATGATGACTGTGGACTTAGCCTCTGCTACCATTTCAGCAAACTAGTCAGTGATCTGGGATTTTTTTTTTTCCCTCCTTTCAGATGTGGTCACTGATACTTGCTGCTGCCTTGGTGTTTGTTTTTTCTTTAATCCTGAAACCAAAGGTTAGATAAAATTCACCTTGAGCCCGGCTGCTGCTCAGGTGCCCCACACCCTTGCTGTCTGGCCGTAGCTCCACCAGGTTGAGCCGTGACCGCCATTTAGGTGGTGATGCCAATTGATGGGGTTGCTGGCAGCTATAGAATAGAACCACCGTGGTAAATGTATGAGTGCCCAAGGACTACTCTTGCTTAAGCTTTCCTCGTCGTGACATGCATTTCATAACCCTGAACAGACCGGTTGCTCGGATGCGTATCCTGGTTCTGCCGCGTGTTGGGCCGTGAGAAATCCCATCACGTTGGTGGGATTGAATCAATAGCTGGAAGCAGCCGGCGGCGTCACGCCTCCTCAGGGAGTAGCAGCAAGGGTCAGTGTGGGGAGTGGCGGCTGCCAAAGTAAACCAGGGCAGGGATGCGGATGCCTACTCTGTGCAGGGCTGTGTTCACCAAAGTTAGGGTTTTTTTCAAAGTTCAGCTGATCTCCGTCACCTGCTGTGCTTGGCTGTGCTGTTTTTACCCCTTTGGTTTGCAACTCTGGTTTGTGAAAGGACTTTGTGAAGCTGCTTGAAAATGTCTGGCTGTATCTAGCAGGGTGCAGGTGTTTTGAGCTGCTTGAGCAGAAGCAGGTGCCCTGGTTTCCCCTCGTCTCCTCGTTGCCTCTTTCCTCCTTGCCAGCTTTCATCCGACAGTGTGGGTGGTGGGGCTGCATCGCAGCTGAGGTTAGCCCTGCCTCTGCTGTCCCTTGGCATGGGAGGATGAAAGTGGCTCTTTCAGCTGAGCCCAGTATACTACTGAATACTTTTCCAAGTCCACCCAGTTTCCCCACCAGTCATCAGGCACTCTATAAACATCGCAAGCCCTTCTTGCATTGCTTGTAGGATTTACCATGGGCGGGTGTTCTCTCAGGCTGGGATTTGAGCCACAGAAGGGTGTTGGTGGCTGTAGGTCCTGTGACGCCGGTTCAGGGAGAGCAGGGAGGGTGCAGCGTGCCCGGTGTCTGCCGGCACTGCTGAGTTCTCTGGGTCTCCCTGTGGACTGGAGGCTTGGCAGACTGCTCAGTGTTTCAAAAAGCTGAATGCACCAGCACGAGTTTGAATATTAAATCTACATTTCAAAGTCCTGTTATTACTTACTATGTTTTAATTGCTTCCCCTGTCCTTTGAATCAAAGTACAGCTTGTGGTGTAAGAATACGATGAGAGTCGGGCTCGAGGCTGGGAGGCAGAGAACACCCACTGGATGGATCTGACCAGCCAGGGGAAGGATCCTGCAGCGATCCCAGCCTGCTGTGTCTGGATCTGGTTGCGTACCAGCTAAGCATGCGAGGGGCAGAGCAGGCAAGGACTGACAGGCACCGTTGTGGGAAGAAGGGGAAAGGAAGGCAGGCTAGCAAAATTCCTTGCGCATCCTCGCGAAGGGAGCCTATGCCAGCACATGATCTGCCAGCAGCAGATGTAAGCTCTCAAAAACAGCAGGGAGGATGTTGACTGCAACAATGCATCAAGGCTGCGGTTTGTAACCTCAATAGTAAGGCAGTTAACTTTTTTTTTTAACAAAGACATTTTGATTGCCAAATCCATAACCATTAGCAGCTGTGGTTTCGAGCTGTTCCTTCCTCACACGTTGCAGTCTAGACCTGACAGGCTTTCAAACAAAAGTTTGGCTGCCGGCTTTTGTTTGTGTTTCTTTGCCATCCTGCTTTTTTTTTTTTTCTTTTTTGCCTGTTCTGTTGATTCAGATTGAACATCGGCACGCATCCCTTTCCTAACCCAGCCTCTGCGGAGTGGCTTCTCTGCATCCATGTGGTCTTCTGCGGCCAAGGGCAGCATGTAGAGTTCCTTGGGTGCATGTTCACAAGGCTGCAGTGCTGGATGTTTCTGCCTCAGGCTAGAAAATTTGGCGTTTCTAGAAAGTTGGATCTGCTTTGGGGTTTCTGTTTAGGAAAATGTTATGTTTCTCGTGGGCCAAAGGCTGGTTGGCCTGTGCTAAGGCAGAGGGAACGGGTCCTCAAAAGATGATACTTGAAAATGTGCTTGAAAGTTGAAAGCGTGATGCAAGACCATGTCATGAAGGAGATCAAACCTCAAAGTGAAGCACTTGGTGCTCTGCAAGCTCTTCCCAAAACCAGAGGTGTGAGTCAGGAGAAGGTGACACAGAGCAGTGGCAAACCTGGATCTCCTGGCTCAGGCGATGGCTCCTGTTGCAAGTCAGGCGTTGCCTTTGGGCGAACGTGCCCTGGAGCACTTCAGGATGAAGGCTGGGTTGGGAGATTGGCTAGATAATCCCCAAAAGTGAAGGTCCATGTAAAGAGGCAGTGGAGACTACTGTTGTTAGAACAACAGACTGGGAAGTGATGCTTAACACCACTCTCCTTGGAAAAGCCGTTCTTGAAGGCTGGTCCTGCAGACTGCGAGAAGGGTGGGATTTTTTTTTTGCTCTTGATATTAAATAACTCCTACCTGCAGATGGCCGCTGAGCTGGTAATTGAGCTTCAATCACTGGATCGGCTTTGGCTGTAGCTGTACCTGGGCAGCTCCATGGGGTATCTGTGGGCGGGAACCGGGGTTATTGCTGGTGGTGCCTGAACTGGAATCAGGGAGTTTGCACCACCCACGACCGAGTAAGCATCATCTGTCTCATTTTTGAGGACTCTTTTTCTCCTGCATCCTTATGTCCATGTTGCAGGCGCCTGCGAATGTCCCTCTTTGGCTGCAGCACCCCTGTCACTTGCCAGAAACTCCTGACTTTCTTTTCCCCTTTGCAAACCACTAAAGAAACATTTTCTAGCTGGCTGGTGAGCAATTTCCCTCTGGAGAGGAGGAGAAAATGGCTGTTTAGTAGTTAATTACCTGTTACGTTAGTCTGACAGCTATGAAGCTTATGAGGCGTGAAAGAAGAGCGGATCCGCCTTTCCCACAAATCACAGAGAAAACAGGGTGAAGGAAGTTGCACCCGGCTCCCAGGGGGATGCCTTGCATCCCGCTCCTCTCCCTTACATGTGGCCAAGGGGCTTCTCATAACACCCAGGGAAGAGCCCAGTGCCTCTTTTTGCCTGCTGGGGAAAGCTGATTTATTGCCACTGCCGATTACAGCAGCCCTGCTCTTTCGGAGGGGATGCTGTCTCCGCCAAGATTCTTTTTTTTTCCCTTTGAATGCATTTTACGGTGAGCTCTCTTGCCAACACATGGGCTCCGCTTGCTTTTATTCTTTCCAGACAGTGTTGCTTTCCAGCGCTGCCTCTTTTATTTCGAAGCTCTTAGAGAGCAGCAGGGAAATGAAGGCTGGAGCTGGTGTCCTGGCCTGGTGCTGCCTGGCAGAGTGAGCTGTATTTCCCCTGTTGTTCACCAAGGAGGCACGCCAGGAAAATGATTCAACCCTTTCCATTATTAACCTTGCAGATCTTCTCAACCACTTCCTCACTGTTCAGTGCCAGTGCCCCAAGGCCACCCCCCGGCAGCTGTAAGATGGAGAGGATGGCAGCCACCCACTGAAGGACTACAGGTTCCAGCGTGCAATTCTCCGCCATGCTCCGGCTAACCAGGATGTGCGCTGGGGCCGGGCGGGCGCACACTTGATGGGCAAGAAGAGTGGAGGAGAGCTCAGGCTGCATTGCAGGGCTCTGTAGGCCAGCCGGTGTAAAACACCGGGGCTGTTCCCACCCCGTGTTGGGTGTTGGCATTTGGTCTCTTGCACTGCGTTTGCTTGTCTCCTTTTGTATCTGGAGACCTTAATGAGAGCAAAAGATGCTCTTGAAAGGTCGCTAACAAAGCTGCCGGGGAGTGTTTTGGCTTTGTGCTGTGCAGAGCTGCTGCTCTGTTGCACGCAGTGCCTTTGTTCCTTCCTTGGAGGCACCGGAGCAGAGCTCATCTCATTAATGATGGTTTGGCTCTCCCCCCAAGCATGTTTTCCTTCGGCTCTTTCAATTCCCCTGCCTTCGGTTCACAGCACTTGGGTTCAAGCAAACACAGCTTATTGGGGAGGAGTGAAGAAATTGAGGGGCTCGGGACAGCCCTTCTCCATGGTTTGTTTGTCCCGTCCCATCCCGTCCCCCGCTGCTGAGACAGAATTGGGACAAGCTAAGGGTCCCGAGCCCTGCGTTGTTACCAGCAATGCTGGGCAAGCTTGCATGGCCCCCGCATCCCCCTGCAGGCTTTACCCAAATCAGGGAAAAGATATTTACTTTAACAGATTGGTGTGTGTGTGTGTGTAAATTAGCAGGATTTATATTTTTTTCTCAAATGTCAGAGAAGGTGGGTTCGTGTCTCTGCTGGCTCCAAGCTGGCTTGTCCCCTCCTTTGCTCTTTTGCTGTGGGCTGCGGAGTGGGGAGGTTGGGCAGCCCTGCTGCTATTTCTGGTGGTGACAAGCTGGTGATGGGAGACGAGGGATGGTGAAAACAAAGTGTAGGGAACATTCATTAGCAATTATCCCTGCTTGCAGCTTGATTGGGGTGGCTGTTGGGGACATCTGATAGCCACTTAATGTATGTTCAAAGTGCCGGCTCCAGTGAGAGGACAAATCTGGTGGCTGGTTTTCGGAGGAGCCCAGCACTCAGCTCCCTTTTCCATGGAGCTGAGTGCTCAGAAGCTCCGTTTAACCTTGAGCTCTTTCTGCCTGTGCTAAGCTGCATTGAGATCTGCCTTTTTTTTTTGTTGCCCNCCCCCCCCCAGCTAATCTCTTCACAGCTAGGATCTTACAAACCTGTTAGCAGCAAATTGAAGCCCGCCCAGTGCAGTCGCAGAGATGGGATAAGCAAGGAGGGTGGTGGTTGCGCAGACACCGGTGTATGGAGAGTATATGTGGGGTTTTTGACTGTGCAAAGCAGTGGGCTGGAGTGGCAGTTGGTAAGCCGTGCCGGCTGTTTGCAGCCCACGGAGCCCACCGTCCTCCCAACTGCCTTGTCACAAGCCTGCTACGAGGTGGCAGAAGGTCTGAAAGGAGGCTGAATCATTTTTTTTTTACGCCGTAGTCACACTGCATAACCCCCCTCTTTTGAGCTTTCCTGCTCATCTGCAGGATTGGAGGAGGGTGGGTTTTCTCCTTGAGGGACAACCTGGCCTCTGGCCTTTATTTGTTGTAGAGGGCCTTTTTAGCCACCTTCTCCTAAATGCTGAGCTGGTTCCCGGCAGAGGCAGTGTCAAAGCCTGGAGTACTGGCACCTGTCTTATTTACACCCTCAAGATTATAATGATGAGTGTCACTGAAATTAGGAAGGAACGTCCTCCATCTGACTTCAGGCTGGGTTTGATTCATGGTATCTTGTAGAGAGGGAGTGCGGTTTCCCTCTAAATTGACCTTTCTTTAACAAATTGCTGTTGCAGATCCTCTTTATTGGGAATATGCTCTGTCTTCTCTCTCTGGCACAGCAGGTGTGCCTTTTGGGCTTTTACTACAAGTCTCAGGTTTGCTGAAGCGCTGATGGGCAGTGGCCGCTGTCTGTGGGCTGTGGTAGTTGGGAGTAAATTGGTTCTCTGTCTCCTAAACTTACTGTATTGGAGGTTGTAGAGTGACTTGACCAACCTCTTACAGCAGAAACACTGAGAAATTAGTTTTTTACTTGTTAGATACTTGGGCAGCTTTGGAAGATGTAACGCGGGCACTTGTGTTTGGTGGCAGTGTCTCTATTGAGAGCGTAAGTCAGCTGAGGAGTTGCCAATAGCAGAGGCATCCCCGGTGTGGGGCAGGTAGGTACTGATGTCCTAGTGCTGAGCTAAGCTGCAGAAAGAGCCATAGAGGCAGAGCAGTGCCACCGTTCAGCCACGCTGTCTGTCTTGATCTCATTGATGACGAGACAAGATAGTGTAGGTACAGTCCGTAGGTGTCTACAGGTGACACTGGTCATGGTGATCATGCGTGATGTCAAGAGCAAGCACTGTTTAGGGGACTGAATAGCAACAGGGAGAGATTTTGGGTAGGAAATAGTAACAGCTCTGGTGACTTCTAGGAACGAGGTGCATGGAGGTGGTTTCTAAACACCTTAAATGTTGGCAGCTAGTTACAGGTACACTGGGGAGAGGCTGTGCTCCTGGTCCTAGTGATGTGTTGTGTGGCAAAAGCATGTCTGACTGTTTCACTGTTCAGTTTGCAGGCAGTGGTTTCAAGAGATGTAGCGGGCACATCTAACCTCTTGCTGCTCTCTGAGAGGAGTCTTGGTTCCTACCAGCCCCCGGCCGCGCGCTCCTGCCATTCACCTGCCTCACTGGCCCCTTCTTTGAGCTGTTCAGCCCATTAACCCAGCAGAAAGCTGACTTCACCCAAAAGCTCCCTAAATTTCTGCAGGATGAATGAGTTGAATTGACTTATGGAAGGGACTGGGGGAAGAGGGGAGCCTGGCCATTAGGTTGGCTCAGTATCTTGTGAGGGCTTAGCATCTTGGGGGAGCTCAGCCCCAGCTTTTCCACCTGGGAACATCTTGCCTCTAGGCAGAGGAAAGGGTTACGGCTTTCTCTCAGCTCTGGCAGGCAGGAATATTCTGCTTTTGTTTTTCACCAGGATGGGATAAGAGGTTTCCAGGGTAGGTACAATAGAAAGCCTTAACTGTAGCAGCTCGACAAGGGGCTCCTTCCCTGCCTACTGGGAGTGGGATGCCAGAGGAAGGACCGGGGCTTTTAAAATGCAGGACACAGACAGATTTGGCACATGTACAGAAACGTACCCTGGGAGTGAAGATGAAAGGCTGCGGCATGGAAGCGTAAACCCGAATCACAGCTGTGGCATCCGCCTCGGCCTTGGGATCAGATTGAGCTGGAAGCTTTTGATGCTGAAGGTTTGATCCTGGTTTCGGATGAAAGTCAGTGGAGAAACCAACCTGGCTGTTGCTTTCGTTGCCGATGCCGGGGTACCTGCTATGGGCATAGTCCCTGTGTGAGGGCCTGTAAGGCGCATGAAGTGGGACACGGTGATGTCCAGGTCCACCTAGGTGATGGCGGCTGAGGAGATTTGGGAAGAAGCCGTATTCCAGGCAGCAAGACAGCACACTGGTCCCGGCCACACAACCTGACCGAAGAAGTCACTGGCTGAACCACGTGTAGTAGAGTGGGGATGGACCAGCTCTGTGACCAGGTCTGGGTGGTGGCTTACACCTCCCCGCTTTATGGTGTGACCTTCGGAGGCCATGCTGGTGTGGGAGCTGCTGGGTAAGTCAGGTCCTCGGCTGCAGAGGGGCCACCAGTCACCCGCAGGATGCTGAGAGCAATAAAGCAGCGCCAGCGTTTCGCGCTCGCCAGGCGTTGGCCAGGGATCTTCGCGTTGGCTCTTTCCAACCTTCCAAGATCCTCTTCCCTGCAGATGGGAAATGAAAATCCTTGGCATCGGCATGGAGCGGTGGAAGCAAGTCAAGTAATGTGGCTCAGCCAAAAAAAAAAAAAAAGGGGAGGAAGAAACCTCTCCAACCCCAGATTGGTACAGCAGGGCATCCGCGTGTGATGCAGATCAGTGCGGCTCTTCCTCCCTCGGTGCGGGTGTTGTACGTGCAGTTAGCTGCTCTGTACATCTCTCTTGCTCTTACATGCTGTTGTAAAATGAGAGGGGCTGGAAATGCTTTCCCCGGTTGATCCAATCCCAGTGTCGGGCTTCTGTAAATCTCCCCTAACCGCTGGCAACGCTGCCAAGCCCTGCCACAGCACAGGGAGAGCGGGTTGCTCCCTGCTCCCCTCTCCGTGCCCAGCTGTTCCAGGGCAAATCCAAACTCATCTTGGCAGGTCGGTGAGAGCTTTTCGAACATTCAGCCTAGGAGTCATTTGTTAGTAACAAATGGGGGATTTGCCAGGACACGCTGCTCCATCTGGTCTCGCATCCTGTCCCCTACAAGCAGCCTTGATGGATCTGCTTGAGGAAGGCAGGGAAGCAAATAAAAAAAAGGCGGCAGTTTTCCCATGGAAGGAAAACTGTTTCCTCACTCTGTTTGAACCGAGTTTCCTGGGCTGGAGCACCTTCAGGGCATGCCCTCACCTCTGCACCTGTCAGCACAAGGTCTGCAGCTAACAGAATCTGAGGTGGTGGTTGGCACATACATATTTTTTATTACTGTTTTGCAGTTCACTTTCGAACACTGGTGAGGCTGAGCTGCATCCAGACAGGACTTTGGTGCACTTCCCTCGCTGAGTGGTTTTTCTTTCTCTCCTTTTCCCCCTCAGTTAATGAGAGAAACAATCTGTTTATACTCTTCCCCCAGGTCTTTGTCACTGTGAAATCTCTCTGTAGACTCCATGTGCAGAGCCAGCCCTGCATGGAGGCGGCCAACTTCTCTGAGCCATCGACCTGGCACACTGCAAGCATTTTTTCTACCTCTCACCCTTTAGATGCAGACGAATCTCAAGGGCTGCACATCCCGCAGCAGGATGGTGCACGCTCTCCAAATCTCAAAGCCCTTATGTTTGGAATGAGCTTTGTGGGGAAGAGATGGGCATGTATCCACAGCTGGGACAGCTGCTTCAGTAGAAGATGTGGCCACCCTTCCAGTGGTCATCATCTTGTTGGCTTGGCCAAGCTGTTTTGGTTGAGGTGCTGGTGTGCTGTCCACAACTGGCTGGGGTTTGGTGGGGTACCCACATCCCTGGTGGGCTGAATCCAGGAATGCTTTGGGCTGGAAATTGGTCCTATGCTTGTCCTAGCACAAAGCAGGCAGTGAGCAGGCAAGCTTGGAAGGGCAGGGCCCCTCACCACCTCTCTGTTGACACCCCACGCTTTAGCTCAGCTGAAGCCAAGTGTGAAACCACACCTTTTAGGTGGCGAAACACAGGTCAGTGCTAAAGGGGGCTGAAAAGGATTAGGGAGCACACAGGGAAGTGGCTTGGTGAGCAGATCCAAAAAGGGGGCAAGCCCTGGCAGAGGTGCAATGGGAAGATGCTTAGCGAGGGGCTCACTGATTAAGACCCAAACCTGCAATTCTGCAATGGTTTTGTTTGTTTGTTTGTGGTATTTTTTGTTGTTTGGTTGTTTTTTTTTTTCATTAAAAGTTCTTGAACTGGTTTAGTCTGAGCTGCTACAGCTTAGATATAACCCATCTCTTAAATAAAGCTTTCTCTGCTCCTGACCACCGAGCTCTTTTCACACCCATGGCAGTTGGCCTGACTCAGTTGTGTGTGTGTGTGTGTCTGTTTTGCAGTATCCGGATCTGAGCCAGGAGTCCGGGTCTCCATTTGTCTTTATCTGCACTAATCCCCAGGAGATGGTTGTGAAGTTTCCCATCAAAGGAAAACCCAAAATCTGTAAGTAGTAAAGTTTCCACAGATGCCCCCCTTGGCCTTTCATGCCTGCTCTCATCACCACCTCTGCTTGCCTTTGGCATGTGAGTTCGCAACCTTTGCCCTGTGCTCTTTCATCTGTAGGTGTTTGTTTAATGACTTGAATACATCTGTAATATTTTTTTTGTCTTCGGTTCCCCTTTCCCCAGATGTTCCTTCCTTCCAAATACATGCTTCCTCCTTCCTTTGCAAACACTCGGGAGTCAAAGAGCGCTCGTGCCTGCAGCTGATCCGCTTCTGGCGTCAGCCTTGGTCAGGATACGAGCCGGTGCAGCGATGCTCAGGCAGATCTGCGCTAGCTCCTTGCCTGCAGTTCAGAATTGCCCTCTTGCCCATGATGGTGAGGGCTTGGAGCAGTGAGAGCTGCAGGGCCAGATGGATGTTCTCCGTCCACAGGCCAGCAGGATGGGATGTCCTGGCAGAGCTTGCAGGGAAGCGCCGCAGCATCTGTCCGCACTCTGCTTGCCAGCGTCGTTAGTCCCTTTTATGAGCCACCAGCCCCTCTGCAGGCTGCCAGTTATTCCTGCCCGCTGCTGTAAAAGGATGGAGGAGGGATGCAGCAGCTGGGGAGCCTGCAGTCAGCTCCATCCTTATTAGCAGCCTCCCTGCCACACAGCCTGGGGAAGGCACTGTACACGCTTTTAGGGGATGTGAAAAATTAATTTGACGGGGTAAAAGCAGCATAAGCAGAAATAGTCTTGGCTGTTTGTTTAGCAGAGCTGATGACTGGGTTTTATTTCTTATTTGCAGCGTGGTTCTCCCGGAGTAATTATCTAGCGGTGCAGGAATGGCAGGATTTCTCAGGACTGGTTAATAAGGGCTTTTGAAGCATAGGGTAGGGTTATATTTGTTGTTTTTGACATTCTTTCCCCCTCTCCACTCAGAGAAGCACCATTTTCCCATGGCTTTGGTCTTTTCCTGGGCATTGCAGGTATTCCTGCTCTGCCGTGGTATTGAGCAGGGCAAAATGATTTGGTTTCTTCCCTGCCTTTTGCAGCAACATCTGGGAGGTGCGTTCAGCTGATGGCAACAAATGATGCTTGGTGAGCTGCAGCGCTCAGATCTCGCTAGAGGCACCGTCCTCCCCTAGGGATGGGTCTTTCCCAGCACGCCAGGCTGCGCCGAGTTATCTAGGATGCAGACGTCTTTGCTGCGGTGGAACAGCCTCGTCGCTGTTGCATGCTGGAGCAGCCACTGCATCCTTTTTCCTTTTTTTTTTCTTGTTTTAACCTCTCCTTGCTCTTGTACAGGCTCTCTCATGCCCCTTCACTGCCACATCTGCCTCCATCCGGCTGCGGTTAGGAGAGCTGCTGGCGGTGGCTGAAGGGGAAGCTGCCATGTGGTGTGAGCGTAGGGCGGTTGGCTTCTGCGTGTCTGCCTCGCCGGGTGCAGGCGCTGCCGGTCCCCTCCCCATCTGTCACATCGTCTCCTTTGTGTTGTGACACTTTCCTGCTTGGAGAAGGATCAGTCTAACAGCCTGGAAGGAAGCCGGCTGTGCTGGCGGCCGCCTGCGCTGCCTGCTCCTGCTGCTGGCCCTGCCTTTCCTGCCCTCCATCCTGACAGGAGCTGTCATGAGAGCAGTGGTGGGGGAGGCTGCGGAGTTGCATGTTCCCCTCCCGGAGGGGAGATCGTCTGTCTGGGTGATATTTGTGACAGCCTAGGGAAGAAGCAGGGAAGGCTTTGACCTTTCATCGGGGTAAGGTGCTGCTTTAATAGGAGTTGGCGTCTCGTCCGAGGCAGTCAAAAGCTTAATTCTCTGAGCTGGAAGCAGAGCAGGGGGAAGGTGCCGGCTCACATCCCCAGCTGAGCTCTCTGGCTGCCCTGGTCTCCCTGAAGCCTGACTCAAGCCATGACAAAATGCCAGTTTGTCTTGTTGGGAAGCCAAGCCAGAGCAGTTTTCCTTGCCAGATAACAGCATGGACCTCACTGCGATGACATCCGAATGCTTCTCTACTGCAAATTAGTCGTTTCTAGCAGCCCGGGGATTGGGGTGGGGGGTGGGGAACCTAACATAGCTTGATTTTTGCTGCCAGGGTTATTGTTTGTGTGGAAGGAACGGGCACTGTGTCTGCATCGTGTTTGGGAGCATGGCTGTCCCCAAACATGTCCCCGCTTAGTTTCAGCGTGTGAGGACAAAGCTCGGTGGCAGTTCACATGGGAGATTTCCTTGAATCTGGGTAAAGCTTCCCTGAAGCCTCCCTTGAGCATTGCTGAGAAACCTCCCTTCAACAGCCAATGGCTGGAAGAGTGTGGAGGAGCAGGCGAAGGGACATGTCGCTGTGCGAAATGAGAGTCCTTAAATCATTGAGCAGAAAGAGAAGGGGACCCTGGGGCCATTGCCTTATTTTTAGCCTTTTCCTAAAGGTTACCCACATGATGTTTTATCTTTACCAGCTGAAAGAGCCGAGGGGTCTCCCGATTTGCTTTTGGGGTCCAGGAGGAGCAGGCAGGCCTGTTAAATATGAAGCTTACAGCCCCGGAGGCGACACAGCATTGGTGGTGAGGGACCAGAGCATGGAGCGAGTGTGAACTCGCTGCCTTTCTCCTGCTAAAAATCCCATGGCTTGATGACATGGTGGCCCGACACACTGCTTCTGGACAGTCTGGCCATTCTGATTCAGCCTTGTTGGGTGCCCGTTGCTGACTCCAGCCACTGCAAGGAGGGGGCTTCTTCCCCATCCTTAGGTGGGGAAAGTCTTTTCCCACACAGGGTGGCGAAGGGATGGTGGATCTCGCCCACTTGGAGGAGAGCATCTTCCAAACTCTGCAGCTCAGGGTGAGAATGCTGTCTGCAAACAGACGCTTCAAGTAATGCCCTATTTTGCCCTTTCGCTTCACCTCAGTTTTAGTTTTCTCATTTGTGATGGTGGAAGAGTTTTGCAGGTGCCCTTTTGTGTCCCGTGGGCTGCAGTTTGGCAGCTACTGCGCCGAGATATCGGCAGTGCTCCTGCTTCCAACTCTGACCTGACTGTAGCCACGTTTCAGTTTGCAGATCTGTGGCGCAGTGACCTGCAGACCCTTGCTTGCTTTTTGGTTTTTGCACATGTTACGGGTTTGATGCATTGAACTTTCCTCTCAAGCTCAGGCAGGAGCAAGGCTGGCCCAAAACTCGATATGAAAGAGGAGGACCGGTTTCAGGGAGGCTGGGTTGTCCTGGTGGGACGTACTGAGCAAAGCAGTTTTGTAACCTGCCTCTCCTGGGAAAAGCGTTGTCGGACTCTCTGTTGAGCTGAAATTGAGAAGTTTTCTGGGTTTGAAGAGAAGGTGGTGGTGGTCTCTGGCTGGTTTGGAGCCATTTTCTCTGGACAAGCACCTGCTTCTTGTGGCACGTGGGCATTTACCAGCAGTTTTTTGAGCAGTGGCCAAAGGAGGGCCGGTTTGGGGCGTGGCGGATCTAGTCCCCACCAGGGATGAGGTCTGCTGGGTGCCGTAGCTGGGCTGGAGAACACGGCTCTCCCAGGGACTGTGTGGGCTGTGCTTCACCCACAGGGTGACACCGGGCTTGATTCCCTGGAAGGGTGATGCTGCAGGACCCGGGTGAGGTGCCTGCCAGCTCCGGCTCCATCTACCTCACCGGGACTTTGCTGGGACAGGCTCTGTCTGTCCATCTCCTTGGGATGAAGCTCTGATCCCTTTGCTTCCCCTCCTGATGGTGTGACCATGGTGGCCACCCGTGTCCCTCCCGAGGGACAGAGGGGATGCTCCCCAGGGACGGGGGCCGCCCTCCCCAGCTCACCACAGGCTCTGCAGTTTTTCCTGCAGGCTTCTGCAACACGGTGGAGCCCCGTCCCTGCTCCCAGCTCCAGACAGAGACAGGGTGAGGCTGGCCTTTGGAGGATGGGAAGACACAGGGGAGCAGGGGCAGGGAGGTGAGTTCCTGGGGAGACATGTCATTAGAGGAGGGGACTGGCACTGGCTGATGGCAAAGCCCCTCCAGGAGGCCAGCCAGCTCTTTGCCGTGCTTAAATTCACCTTCCCTTTCTTCCTCTCCCTTTTGGAGGAGGGAGCTTTCCCTGGGAGAGCGGGAGCATCCTTGCTTTTTTACAGGCAGGGAGAGGGGAACGGGGTCGCTCCTCTGAGGCAGCACATCACCCTCCTGGCTTGCTTGCCGTGCCTGGCTTTTGGCGTCTTCTGCAGGAGTTGCCCAGCTCCTATGTTCTGGTGTCCTGCTCCTCTCCCAGGTGAGAAAGTGAAGCTGGCAGCTAAGCCACTGAGGGCTGGGAAGGACAAGGGGAGGCAACGTTTGCTCTGGGTCTCACCGGAGCAGCTGGCTGCGGGTGCCTGGGCCCCCCCGAGGTGTGGCTCGCTGGCAAAGGCAGCATGTCCCTCCCAGCTGGTGGCCTTGGAGGCCACCAACCTGGTGCTTGGCAGCACAGAGCACTTGGTCCCCATCATGTTGTGTGCCCCACTGCATCATCATCCTCAAGCTGAGCGTTTATTGTCCCCAAGCTGTGGAGAAACATGTCCCCGACATGGTGCTTGATGGTCCCCCATCTCCTTCGAACATGTTGACACGCATACTGCAGGTGATTGAGGGGATCAGTTCCCCCCCTGGTAGCGATGGGCAAGTGCTGGATGTTAATTTACTCTCCTCCTCACTGAATTTCCCCCTCTCTGGCATCTCTTTGCCACGTCGGAGTGCTTGCCCCCGGCGCCCTGGTGTCGCGCCTGCAGAGGGAAGCCACGGCGGCTGGAAACGCCTGGCTCCTCGAGCACAATAATTGAATGTGACAGGAACTCGCTAACTAGGAGACCTCGCTGCCTCCAGCTGATTTGCATTGTAAATAGCATTTAAAAATAAAGAGTGATGAGGGTTTGTTGTGTTCTTTTTTTCTTTTTTTTTAATCCCCTCTTTACAGGGAAGCTGGATGCAAAGATCCATCAGGGAGCAAAGAAGGGGTTAATGAAGCAGAAAGCGATGGGGTGAGCCGCAGGGGAGCAGCTCCGCTTTCCCACGCAGCACCCAACTGCCACCGAAAGGTGCCAGGATGGTCCTCGACTCTGAAAGCAGGTGCAAGACGGATCCAAGAGTGCTTTTAGGTATTGCTTTATCTGTTGTATTCCAAAAGCATTAAAAGAGACGGATTTTCACTGAGCTGTCGCCCAACAGCGCTGTGCTTCCCGGGAAGTCGTGCATTGCGGACAAGGGCAGGTGGCAGATGGAGCTTGATGGGATGGGATTCACCCAAGTGCTGGCATCTCCGGTGAGCGCTGGATCCCAGGACAGCGGCCAGACCAGCTGCATCTGTCTCGGCAGGCAGAAGGTGGCTCTGTCCTGGCTTTGGCAACGTGTCCCTCCCCAAAATGTGCCTTGAGGTCTTTTGGCGGGATGGGGTCAGACCCGTCGCGGCGCCAGCCTCACGGGAGAAGGGCGAGAAGCGGGGGGCAAGGGGGGCAGCTCCCAGCAGCCGGAGAGCCCAAGCCCTGTTGAGGGTGTGCTCAGGGGGATGCAGGGGGTTCGGGGTGCGAGGTGGGCTCTGTTCCTGCTAGGAGTCTTTCTGCTGGCGGGAGCATGCCCTTACAGCTCTTGGCATTGCCGGGAAGCACCCAGCCTTACATCTCTTTCTCCTGACTTGTACCAAAGCAGCAGCCACCACGCAAAAGCTGACCCCCCCCGGGCTCCAGCAGCTGTGTGCATGAGTTAAAAACCTGCTCTGTCTCATGAATAAGATTAATTTCACCTTTTTCTTTAATTCTTCATATTCAGCGTCTCCCCGCATTGCTGCGGCTGTGCTCATTACATGGTGTTCGCTGGGCTGGGAACCTTTTGTGCCATGTTGTTCCAGGCTCTGCCTTGCCGTGGTCTAAGTGCTCCTTGTTCCCAGGAGCCCACCCTGCTCCGGAGGGGACAGAGCAACCCCCAGCACTGCCAGCATCCCTCCTCCTCCTCCTCCTCTTCCCTGGGGACGCAGCAGGGAGCAGAACAGAGCTGCAGGCTCAGCTGCTTGGCGCAGTCACTGGTTGCAGGTTGTCCCAGCTCTCTGCCACGGTTCCTGTCGCTACCCCAGCAGCAAGGAGGAAGAGGAGGAGGGCATGAAGCCTTTGCGCCAGCTGCCCTCCTGCCCTGAAAGTTGGCAGTTGGAGACTGTTTGTCCTGGGAGTTGTCTTCTGGCTCCTCTTCTATGGGATCTCCGGGGTGCTGGAGATGGTGAATCTGGATTCCACGCCATTCCTTGTTTGGAAAACCCTTGCAGGTGTTTCAGCCCGGGCTTGGCACGGAGGTTGTGGTACAGAAGCTTTTCTTTGGCCTGGCAGAGGGAGATGGGCTTCTCCTGCTTCCTTCCTCCTCTGGCTGCGTCCCCCCATCCACCAGCCTGTCCCTGTCCCTTGTGTCCCACCAGTGCGGTCCCAGTCAGCTGTGCTGGGACTCCTGGTGACTTCCCTGCACTTATTTCTCTTCTTGTATCATGGAGGTTCCCCTCTCTTGGGTGGCTGTGCCTTGAGAGCCGGGGGAAGTGGCTACAGTGCCCATAGAAGCGGAGCTGGAGTGGGATGGGGGGGCCTGAGGTGGCATCCCGGGATCCTGGTGCTATGGGGGGAAGGAGGCAGGAGAGGACTCGGCCATGGTGGCCGGGCGGGAGAGGCAGGACATGGAGGTCGCTTTGCCCGCAGCCTGCAGCTCCCCGGAGGTGACCAGGGGTCGACCCTGGAGCAGCTAGCCTGAAGGCAGCGCTTGCAGGACGACGGTTGGGGAGAGGCTCCTCCGGGCACAGGGAGAAGGAGCATCCCGCTCTGTGGCGCACAGTGTCTTTCACAAAACCTCACCGATGGCTCTGCTGCCCTGCACCTCACCGGCATGGCCGGCCTGGCATGAGTGGGATGCTCAGGATGCGGAGCGCCCGGGGTGGGGAAGTATTTGGAGAGGCTGTGCTCAGCACCCGGGGGTCGCACCCAGCTGGGGCTCCGTGTGCCGCAGCCTTGGGGTGTCCGGCTTCCGCTCCTTATCCCAGGAATGCAGCACCATCAGAGAAGGCTGTGATGGAGTGGGGTCTTGTCCCATCCCCATGGGACAAGGGGCTGTGGTTCTCATGTCCTGCCCATCACACCTAATTCCCATCAAAATCCCTGTCTTGGAGTGCCGCTTCCCAGGTGCCCGCCCTGTACCAAGCCAGGCTTCTAATATGAGCCTGCAATTTGGCTTTGTATTAAACCAGATCCATCTCCTGCATCCACCTCTGTGGGAGCAGCAGCTGCTCTTTGTCAGCTCCCCGTCCTTTAGATCTCTTACAGCTCCCATCTGCACGTCACCTCATGGCGTCATCCCCAAGGATTTCATGTTCTCCATCAGTCATCGGTAGAACCCATGGGATCCTGTTGGGCTGGCAGCCCCGGGCAGGATGGGTCCTGGGCACTGCTCGTGGTCACGGTGAAACGCGCCATCAGAGGGATGCTGAGGCTTCCAACGAAGCTGCGTTGCCCGGTGGTGTTTTTACTTTCTTCCTGTATTAATTACATTGTTTATGGTTTCTGCCGGGAAACGAGCAGGCTGATGCGTCCCCCAGCCCTGGTTTGTTCTGCATTCCCGGCAGAAGCTGGTTTTCCCACCCTTGGGAGCATCATTCCTCGTCTGGGATGTGCTGAAAATCAACACCAAATATCTAGAACAGAATCATGGAACGGTTTGGGTTGGAAGGGACCTTCAGAGACCATCCAGTCCAACCCCCCTGCAGTGAGCAGGGACAGCTTCAACCAGAGCAGGTTGCTCAGAGCCCCGTCCAGCCTGACCTTGGGTGTTTCCAGGGATGGGGCATCGACCACCTCTCTGGGCAACCTGGGCNCTCTCTCAGCCTGTCTCCACAGCAGAGGTGCTCCAGCCCCTGATCACCTCCGTGGCCTCCTCTGGCCCCGCTCCAGCAGGTCCATGTCCTGTCTGTGCTGGGGGCTCCAGAGCTGGACGCGGCGCTGCAGGGGGGTCTCACCCGAGCGGAGCAGAGGGGCAGAATCCCCTCCCTCGCCCTGCTGCCCACGCTGCTGGGGATGCAGCCCAGGGCATGGCTGGCTGTCTGGGCTGCCAGCGCACGTTGCCGGCTCATGTCCAGCTTTTCGCTCACCAGCACCCCCAAGTCCTTCTCCGCAGGGCTGCTCCCAATCCCTTCACCCCCCAGCCTGTATTGATAGCGGGGGTTCCCTGACCCAGGGGCAGGACCTTGCCCTTGGCCTTGTTGAACCTCATGAGGCTCTCCCAGGCCCGCCTCTCCAGCCCGTCCAGGTCTCTCTGGATGACATCCTGTCCTTCCAATCCTTTAAAATTCCCAATCCTTTAAAAAATTTTGGTAAAAACTGACCTGAATTTGCTAACATGGGTCGTCTTGGGGCCCACCAGGGTTGGGTTTGCGCCATGCGAAGACAGTTTCTCCTGTTCATTGTGATAAGGAAGAATTTCTCTTCTTTCTCTCCTTCAAGCTAAGCCAATGCTCTTATCCCTCTTTTCCTACTGCTTTACACCTCTTCTGGCTCCTCTCCCACCTGCCCACCCCAAAAGCCAGAGAAGCGGGTGATGGCACCAAAACCCAGCCCTTCACGGTGTCCTGCCTCCTTCGCCAGGGCTTTGGGTCTCACGTTGTCCTCATTTGGGGGCAGAAAACATCAGAAGAAATTGGTGTCTCCCTCGGCGTCCTTGTGAAACCACGCCGGAGGAGGAGACCCGCCGTCCCCAGGGATGGCGGTGCCTCTTGGGGCTGGGATGTCCGGCGCTGCAGCCTGGGTGGGTGGAAGGAGGTGCTGTTCCCCGTTCCAGTTCCATCGCTGTCGCTGCAGGACTGTGTCCCGGCTCCGAGCTCGGCGCTGCCGGGTTGCCGCCTCGGATCATGCGCCCCATCTTCTACCAGCACTGGTTGCTGTGCTGCTGGCCTCGCTCGGGGCCGGCTGCTCCAGCGCTTGGCTGATTTTGGGGTGTCCTGGGGCCAGGGCTGGGACCCCCTTGGCTGAGATGAGCCCCAATCTCCTCGCCAGTTGGTGCGGGGCTGGCACTGGGCCTTTGGGGCCGGGAGCGGAGGGTTTGGGGGACTCAGAGGGCTGGGGATCCCGGTGCCTTCGGGACGTGGGAAGAGGCTCCCTCCGTCCAGCACTGGAGACCCAGCTGTAGAGGGAGAATGGCCGCATGGGGCCCGATGTCGTGGGTTCTGGGGGCTGCGTGGGTACCCCGGGGCGCACCCCTCCCGCTGCTCTGTCCCAGCGCTCCTCTGCCGGCTCAGTGAGCCGAACCAGTGGCCCCCAGAGCACAGCCGGGGGAGGGGCCCACACGACACCCCACAGCGTGAAAAACACCCCCAAAAATTTCCCTCCCGCCCCTTTCCGAGGTGACACCGCGGCGGCTCCGGCTCCGCAGGGGAAAGGCTCC
>VZTV01066306.1:67678-101635 GCA_013400875.1 Anhinga rufa
GGTGGGTGGGTGGGTGACACGGCGAGTGACAACGTGGCTGCGCTGGCGGCGAGGCGTCCCGTAAAGGCTGCGGGTTTCTGCGGGCGGAACGGGGGGCCGAGGACGCAAAGCTCTCCTGTTGTCTGTTGTGTGCACGGGGAAGGTCACAGGTTCAGGTCTGGTCTGTGAGACTTGGCTCCCCTCCATCTCCCAGCAGCCCTCTTTTTCTTTTTTTTTTTTTCCTCCTTTCTTTCCTTTTTTCCCCCTTCTGGGAAGGCCCTTTCCCTTGCAGGAGGTGTCAGACACACACATTTTTCGTGATACACACCGAAGAGCTCACAGGCCCTTTTTTTTTTCCCCCCTCTCCTCCAGAAGAATTAAGGATGCCGGCATCGGGGCTGCCTTTCGGGCTCCAGCGTGCGCAGGGGTGGCGCGGGAGCTCGCAGCCTTCCTCGCCTGGACATCCTCAGGAAAACCTATTTCCACGCTTTGTGCGATGACTCTGGCATCGGATTATGCTGCACATTTCTAGCTCTTTGTTGGCAGTACACGGCCGCACACTCACGGCACTCAAAAAAATCCAGCCAGCTTATTTTATTGATTAGCTCTTGACCAGAAATAATTTATAATTTATTATTTTGAAGCCATTTTGGTCTCGAAACAAAAATCTTTGCCCTTTTACGCCCTCGTTCATCTAGTAGTGTTTTCTCCTCTCCCTGTGTCCCTGCGGGGTAGAGCTCGCTGGAGAAGGGAGTCGTGCGCAGCACCGGGAGCGTGGCCGTCTCGGTGGTGCAAAAGGACAAGGATTTAATGTTTCACCTAAACTGGCCTCGCGTTCAGGACAAGGGCTGCGAGCCAGTTAGAGCCACCAGAGGAAATTAATTATCAAGCAAGTTGTAATGATCTGTAATTGAGTATGGCCAGGACGCAGGGGTGGTTTTGTTTTTGTGGGGTTTTTTTGTGTTTTTTGTTTTTTTTGTGTGTTTTTTTTTTTCCCTTTTCCAAGCTGGGTGCTTGGACTTGGTTTCCAGTGGAGGGTCTGTCTGTTTTGTGAGTCGCCATTAGGCCGCTCATTAGCGAGAGGGGCTGGTGTGTGCGCGTAGACACACGTAGGTGTCTCTTAATACGTGAGTTACCCTATCACGGTGTCCTCTGTATGTGCTGAAAACGGTGTTGGGGTTTTTTTGGGGGGTGAGGGGGAGAACCTGCTGTGAACAAGGGATGTTTGTCCGTCTGTGGCCCTGTGCTGTGGGCTGGGTGGCAACTGCAGATAACGTCTCCCTCTCTGCAGTTGCAAGGTTGCAAAGTCCCCTCGTGCTCACTGCGCCCGACTTGTCGGACGTCGTCGGGCACGGCATCTGCTTCTGCTGCCTCTAAAGCTTTTTCCTTTTACATCATTAGGCTAGCTGAAAACGTGCCTTTTTTGGGAAGAAAGGGCTCGCAAAGTTGAAAGGTGGTTGTGTTGGAGCTACCTAACAGCTTGTGTGTCTATTATGTATGAACAAGAAGGAAGGGCCAGAGTTTGCTCCGTCTCGTTTATTCTCTTCGAGAACGGGGCTGCGTTGAATTGAAATTTGCCTCCAGATTATATTTACAGTATCTTTTAAATTTTAATTGCATAAATTAAAGAAAACTAGAAGCTGCCTTGTCTTTCTAGTGCTTCCACGCAGGCATCCTTACTGAAACAAAGTTGATGTCTGTGAGTCGTGTCCGTGCCGTGGCAGAGGTTGGAGACCCGTGGCTGGGATCCCGGGGCTCAGCCGTGATGGAAAGGTGGTCGGGGACCAGAGTGACATGTCATGCCCAACACTCTGATTTACTCGGCGTTTCCTGGGAGTACGCTGCCTAAAAAAGGGATCTTCCTCTGCTTGCTCGTGGAGGGAAGGGGAAGAGCTGGGCTGTGCTGTGTTGCTCTTGACCTTGGACGGGCCAGGAGCGGGGATGCACCTTGCTGCGCCCCATGCGGCAGGGCTCCGGTTTGGATTAGGGCCTCTGGGCACTGATGCAACACTAGTCCCAGATGTAATGCAATAAGCCTCTTTGTCCCCTTTATCCAGAGCATTATATAAATAAGATGGTATTTATGGTCCCAGGTATGTTGTTTTGGGGATGTGTGACAGCCTGCGTGCACAGCTATGCCCTTTGAGTGTTGACGCTGCTGCTTCTGGCCGGCTTCTCCGGCTAGAGGCAGGGACCTGCCGGGGGCAGGCAGTGAGCGGGCAGATGCTTGTGGGGAGGGCGTCACGTGCCGGCTTTGTACCAAAAGGAGGTGAGGCCGCAGGTGACCTTGCTGGGGCTGGTGACAGTTTAACCGTGCTTGGTTGCTTGTACACAGCAAAGGTGGTGAGCGGATTGGCTTTGGGTAGTCCGCAGGAGATGGGGTGTTTTCCCACCTAGTTCAGGGTAAGGTCTGTGTTTATCTTTGCAGGCTTGCTGCAGAATATGGACTGATGTTTCCCCAGCCTTGGGGTCATGAGAGTCGTGGGTCTGTTCCGAAACCTGCCCCATATTTCATTGTGGCCGATGGTGGTTTGTGGAGAGATTTTTTTGAGAAGTAGCAAAGTCCCTGAAGCACTTGGAGGTGGCCTGGGCCGTCTGCAGTTCTCCTGCAACACCTCTTCTGATGCTTCATGGCCACGGGTCAAGTGCGCATGGGCTCTCCGCGTGTGAGGAGAGCTGGTCCCTTCCCAGTGGAGCTTGCCCACTTATTTGGGAAAGTCATAATTCGGATGCTTGTGCTGTGGTGGTAGCGGCCGGAAGGAGGATGATGCCGTTGCATGGGAGTACCTGACTCCTGCAGGGTTTTGGGGATGTAGGGGTATGTTGAGGAGCTCATCTGGGTGTGAAGGGTCTTTCGTAAGATCAAGGGGAGGTAGGCGAGCAGGCTCAGAGCTCACAGCTGCCCTTGGGCGCTCATTGGTGGCCGCGTGTAGCTACTGAACCGGAGCTTTGGCTGCCTCTGCAGCAGCTGGTCTGCTCCGTGTCCCCGTGCTGGGTTGGCGCAGATGAGGAAGGGGTGCTGCTTGGTTTTGGGGAAGGGAAGAAAAACAGATCCCACCAGGACATGGCTTCTTTTGCTGCACAATTGCATCGAAAATGCACTTTTCCTGCTGATGAGGATCAGTGCCTTGTGGTGTGACGTGGTTTCAGAGGAAAGAGTAAGGTTTTGCGCAGATAGTCCCATGGTAAAGAAAATAGGTGATGGCTGCCTGTCTGGGGAACTTGCTCTCTGGCTGCGGTTGCTTGTGCAATTTGTTTTCTTTGAGTTTATATAATTTCTTCAAAGGAAATACCTATTTCACTTCTTGGTTTTGGTGAAAAGTCAGTTTTTGAGATGAAACCAAGAGGTTGTTTTGCTTTTGCAGCTCAGTGTCCTTCATGTGCAAAAAATTACTGATGTAGCTGCTTAAGTGTCAACTCGTGGGGGGGGTTGTGTAGAGAGGGGGTATAAAAGAATGCGAGTGCATTTTTGTGGATGCACAGGATAATTTCAGGAGAATCTTGATATTTTGTATTTAAACATTAAATGCTCAACTTCCACAACCCATTTCCTTGTTTATGGAGTAAGAAAAGAAATGAAAAGGGAAGATAAAGTTGTCCTGTTAATGCCACTCCTTAGCTGAGCATGTTGTGGACACAGAAAGGTTTTGTGGCATCAGATTTTCCCCCTGAGCCGTTCCTGGGCCCGCTCGGCTGCTCCTCTGAGGGCTGGAAGGATGACATCTTTGTACGGTGCTACGTCGCGTGTGACATCTCGTCTCTTTGCGTGGCTACACTGATTTATTGATAACAAAACAAGGCAGTTTGAGAATGATTTTAATAAATTTGCTGAACCTGTTTGTGGTTTTGATTAAATAGACCATTTCTGGCTTGAGCCGAGTCCAAAGATTTGGCTCGGGGTTATCCCAGTGCTTCTCCAGTGGGAGAAAGGGTGTCTCTGGAGGAGTCTGTTTTGCAGATTTTAAAGGAGTGAAAATGAGGTGTGTAATGACTTTACTAACGTTAACCTGCCATGAATGCAGTTGAAGAGGTAGAGTCTTGCTAATCTCCAGAATTACTGCTCCTTCCCCAAAGACTTAGTAGATTATGCCATGGTTGAAGTTTTTTGTCCTGAAGATCTCCTGTTTATTTTTTGGGGGTTTCACATCTAATCTGTACCTTCCCTCTGTACCTATCTCCATGAGTAATTAAAAGTGCGCTATGGCTACCAGAATAAGCCAAGTAAACTTTGCACAGTTCTTGCTGGTTTTTAGTGTAGTCCTTTACATGCTGGCTAATTCACAAAATTTGGCAATTTGCAATGGGTCATTAGCGTGAATTAGCAACTTTCTGATGTATACCATAGCTTTGCAAAATGTGCTTTATTAATCTGTGAAATACACCTATTTATTAACCCTCCCGGGGAAGGGAACTCTTGGCATGGTACTCGCTGTGCTCACATTTGTCCCTGTCTGTGTACGCCTTCCCTCCTTCTTTACTTTGCAGTCTGGTTGTTTTTTCCCAAAGCATTCCCAGGCTGGTGACTTGACAGCAAGAGAGATTACAGCCGCACGTACGGTCCTCTGCTGCAAATGAAGCCTTAGCTCGTGTAGCCAAGGTGCCCTAATTGGTTATTGAATGAAGGGAATTAAAGGCATTAATAGGTGAAGTGGTTAGGAGCAGAGGAGAGATGTTTGTCCTCTTCCGAAGCCTGGGAAACAGCCAAGGCTGCCTGTGCGCTCTTCTAAAAGAAAAAATAAAGCCCTGAAGCTCTCCCTTCCTTGGGAGCATCCAGGGAGCGAGCAAGTGAGCGTCTGCCTGTCCTCTCCAAATCGCACTGCTGCATACGCTTCTCCTGTCAAGGGCTGTGGCTGGGAGCTGCCGCTCAGCTGAGCATCACTCTGCTGGGATCACTCTGGCGGTCTTCCTTTGGATGGAGAAGACAGAAATGAGATGTTGACTTCGGCACAGAGCCCTCCCTGCCTCTGCCCGTGCAACCGGTGGTTTCCTTTGCCTGCTGTACTTTTGTGGAGCGTGATCCTCACTGGAAACACTGTGTGGTGTCCCAGCTCGGGACTGGGACCGCCATGGGGTTGGGGGACAGCAGGGGTACCAGGGTGACCGGGAGCAAGGCGAGGGACCTTGCCGCTTCCAAAGTCTGTAAGGGAAGGGTACAAATGGCCGGTGCGAAGGCTCTCGCCCTGTGCCCACCAACACCCAGGAGCTCAGGGTGCTGCCAAAACTGTGCGTGCCTTTCTGCAACCCTGCTGATGGCGCTGGGTGAGCAGGGGGAAAAGGGCGAGTTTCTTTTTTCCGGTGCTTACTCCAGCAGTTATTTATGCCCATTGGTTGTCTTTGGTCTTCGTCAGCTCTTCTTTCTTCTCATCTCCATGACTGATGCTTCAGGGATCTTTCCTGGTCACATCCATCTTGCTGCTTCCTCTCACTGCTGACTTTCTCAGGCTGCTGGCAATCGTCCAGCCTGTGTGGAGCTTTATCTAAAATTTGTAAGCCTTTTTGGTTATTTTTACATGCTCTCTCCCCCGTTCTAGGTTGTGCATGAGGACAGGCCACCGATTCAGATATCTTTAAGCCTCTCATAAATCAGTTCACTTCTGTGTTGGGGTTAGCTGGGCTGTAACCAGACAGGTTTTAAATCCGCACGGCTGCTCCACTTTCCCGGTGCAAACCAGCTCTCTTCTCGAGGGACAATCAGCCCCCAGGTTTGTCCCTCTGGGAGGCATCGTAGTGCAGAGCTTGGTGCCAAACAGATTTGCTCAGATGTCCTGTTTTGAGTGTTTAATGTTCTTTTTGGTATCAGCCAGCAGCGGCATGGCTGCCTGGGTTCAACAAGAATGGGCTTTGTGGTGGGTGGGAGAGCACCGGGGCCGTGTCTGGTGCTGCCGGCAGCACCTCTGATGAGCTGTAGCATGCTGGCTTGTCTAGCTTAGACTCATCTGAAGCGCTTCCGAGTTAATGCTGGCCAGTTATTGCTCATGGGGTTGCTTTTTGCTTTTGCCACTGTGTGGCTGCCAATGGTCCATGTGTCAGACTTCAACAGCCAAACCCTGTGGTGATGCCTCTCTGCTCCTGCGGCACTGCCCGTGCCTGCCAGGCACCCACTGGGTGCCGCATGCTGGTGATGCTGTGACACCTGCAGTCGCACAGGGTGGCACGTAGGGGTCGTGGGGCGAGCAGGGGCTGCTGGTTTTGGGTGAAGGTGCAAGGTTGTACTTGCTGGAAGAAGCCTAGCCTGGCATTTTTGGATGAGCAGGCTATGGCCAGCCAGTGTCCAGAGGAAGAGCCAAGCCTGAGCCTTGCTGCTACCTGCTCATCTCCTCACTGGAGGCAGAGGCTTGGGAAGGGGACGTGCCTCGCACAGGACGGCGCCATGAGAGTCGTGACGAAGCACTGGCATGGCTCTCGTCTGCCCTAGCTGCGCTTGATGCTCCTCTAGTCCATGCTGCTGCTTCATCCTGCTGCTGTGATCCTCCCTGCAAACCTGGCTCCTGCCTGGCAGGAGGTCTGTTGGCACTCCATGCGAGGGCTATGCATGCAGGCAAGTCACTGGACTTAAAGGGCGGCTAAAAAGGACGGAGGCTCTCTCTTCACAAGGAGCCACATGGAGAAGTCAAGGGGCAATGGATACAAGTTGCACTGGGAAAGGTTTCATCTCAACATAAGAGAGATTTTTTTACAGTGAGAAAAATCATTCACTGGAACAACCTCCTCAGTGACATGGTAGAGTCCACGTTGCTGGAGGTTTTAAAGATGTGAATGGACAGAGTGGTAGATAATGTCATCTGGGCTCCCTTTCCCATGAAGGGTTGGCCCAGGTGACCTTACGAGGTCCCTTCCAACCTGGACTTGAGTTGTGTTGACACATACTTTCCAGCTTCTGTGTAACAACAGTGCTTGCTCTGCTTCCCACTGGAGAAGTGACTCCAGCAGCGCAATTCAGCAGAGAGCAAGTGGGAGTACAGAGAAGGTGAAGTTTGCCTGCTGTCCTTCATGGGAACAAAATGAAGTGATGTTTGGTGCCTTCGTGTGAATCTGTAGGTATGGGTGTGCCTTCTGCTTGAGCTGAGGGCCTTGAGTGATGTTTCTCACACCATTAGTTTTCTTGAAATACGACGCTCTGGACTTCACTGTGTGTTGGTGAAGGAAATCCGAGTTGCATTTTATTCAGTACAGAGGTAGGTAGGTTGAAAAAAATGCCAGGATTGAGAGACATCAAAATCAAATAATTGTAAATCTGAAGAACTGCGGGCTCTTGAGGCACAAACAGATGAAAAATGGGGCCTTTGGTGGTGATGCTTCCAAGAGTGAAGGGAGGATTAAAGAGGAACTTGTTCTAGTTTTCCCCATTTCGTGAAGGCAAAGGAAGGCCTGAAACGTTTCCTCTGTTTGTTTTTCCCCCTTTTTGTGTACCTCACATATTGGAGATGTTGCCGCTGGTTGTGTTTGGCTTGTTGGGAGTTGAGGGAAGGGAGGGGATCTGCCGAGGGTGGCTTTGCTATCGAGCTGTGTTCAAGAACGTTGGGTTTTTCAGCCCTAGACCGAGTTTCTCCTTGACGCCTGTTTGGAGTTGAGATTAAAGAGGTGTCAATAAGAAGCAAACGCTGCATTTTAGCTAACTTGGTGAAGTGTTTTCTTCAAGCACAGCTAGGTTGAGATCTGGCACCCCATGCCCTTATCTTGTATCTACAGTCTTGCTGGAATTCTTTGTGTGCTATAATCTTGCTGAATGTTGCTGTAAAGGTTGTGTTTTAAGGTCGTGAGCAGATGGGGGTGGACCTGAGGTTGAATTTTGATCTGAACGGCTTCTTTGGACTGATAATAAATGTGATGTTGACGCTTGAGTGTGTATTTGGTAGCAGGTGGGTGTTGTAACTGATAAATTTCCTGAGCTTTGCTCCAGGTAGAGTGATTGCCTGGCCACCCCTATGCCAAAGAGGCCTTTGCTAACCTCTCCCATCTTCCTCGTCTCCAGCCTCTTCAGTGACCTCATCTGTCCTGCTTTTGTAATGCCTGGACTCAAATATTTCAGGCTTTTCTCTAGAATGCCAACAAATGACTCATGACTTGAGCACTGCCCTGTGTCAGGTTCATCTCCAGTGTCAACGCTCAGCCTACAGAAACTTGGAGTCCCGGGGTAAGTTTCTCGACATCTCTCCGGGTGCTCTGGTTGCAGTGCATGCTGGAAGATGTAGTCTTGGTGGGGTGCACCTCCATATTAAAAAAAGAAGGGTGGCTCCATTTTATTCAAATTGGATTCAGCCTTCTCTCTCCCGGCAGCTCGCCGGCACCGTCCCGCTCGGCCCTGAGAGCCACCAAAGTTCCCCCAGAGCCTTGTGTGAGCGAGGAGGCGGGAGCGCAGCTCCTCCATTCAAAATCTAGCTTAATTCCACATTGAACAGCTTGTTTTGAAGCCCTGTGCTTCGGCGTGTTTTGCAACAGCTCGGACTCCCGCCGGGCGAAGGCGATTGAGGGATCCTGCCCCTGTTGGGTGGCAGTTCTGGGGGGTGTCATGGTAAATCTCCTTTGTCTGCTACGGCTTGACTGATGTATGGGGAGAGCAAACCCTCCTCCCCTGCGTGATTTCTTGAGCTGAAAGCAGCAAGTGAGTGAGGAAGCTCCTTTGTGCAGATTTCTCCGTCTCCTCTTGTGCGTGCCAGCTGGCTCACGTTCAACATTTCTCTTTTTTCTCTTTTTTTTTCCTCCCCCATCTCTAGAGAGAGGGGGCGGGGAGAGAGAGGAACATCTTAAAAAGAAATCTGCAGAAAAGACATGGGAGTTACTTAACAAAAATCCAACCCAAACAAGCCCAGCTGGGGGATTACAAACGCGGTGGTAGGAGCCGAGCAGGGAACGAGCACAGCAGCTCGGGAAAGGCAGGCATGTTCCCCCCCGCCCCCCCGCCCCGAGTTTCTTTAGTCGTAAAAGGAAACAAAAAGGGATCTTGTGCAGAGGCAGTGTATGGGGAGAGCTGCCGGCTGGCCGCCAGTGGCGGGAGGAAGGGCCTTGGTATTGCGGCCCCTCGTGCCGCTGCTTTGGCGGAACGGGGCTGGGGTCTTGGCAAGTGGTGGGGGCCGGCATCTCTTCCATGGATGCTCTCCCCTGGCTGCCAGCACTGCCTTTGCCTCCCCCTGGGAGGGAGCAGAGGGGTCTCTTTGCTCTCCAGGGTCGCTCCCAGCTGGGGCAAGCATCTTGCTGAAACCCTCTGCTCCCTGCCTTGTGCCCTGCTGGAGGAAACGCCGTGTCCTGGAGATTCCACCCCCCGCACCTTGTCTTTGCTGCTGCTTCTTGCGGGCATTCCTGAAAGTTAATCAGGTTGAAAATTGCAGTCGGTCATGTCTTGAAGCCACCAGAGGCAGATCCTGGAGCGCTGCAGGCTGGAGCACATGGGTATGAGACAGTCTCCCTACGTGTGGGCTGGTTGTTGCCAGGAGAAGTGCTTTCTCCTGCATCTTGCTGCCCTTGGGCGTTCAATCCTTCCCCACTTTGGTTTCTTGGCCTCCGGTAACCGGTAGAGAAAGCTGGAGTGCCATGGTCTCGGTGGGTTTGCTACTGAGCATCCTGCGCATGTTTCAGCACAAAGAGCCGGGGGCTCATGCGGTTTCCTTGCTCCGTTTTTGAAGGCAAGCTATTCTGTTTGAATAGCTTTCTCTAGGTGTGTTTGCAGCTCCGAAAGTGAACTTTCAGGTTTGTCTTTTGATTGGCTCTGTCCCAGCCCGTAGATGTGATTGTAGAGGTCTCTGCACCTAATGGAGCTGAATTATTCATGTCTGGTGCTGTGTGTGCGCAGCATTCCCAAGCAGAAAGCTGTCTCCTTGTAGGAGCTGTGCTCCAGGACTGCTCTTAAAACGCTTTGTTGGCAGGTCTCCAGGCCAACAAGTGAGCACATGCTTTTCATGTTGTACGGGGATCAATCCTGCGATGGCAGGAGGTAAGGGGAAGGACACATTTATAGCTGAATCAATCTCTTCAGTCTGTTTCCTGAGATGCTGTGATTTGTTGCCCCCCCCTCCCCACCCCCACCAGGAGAGCAGGGAGGATCTGGATAGCACCCAGGGCTTCTCTGGCGTAGGCAAACCAGGCGGTGGGGAAGGGACCCCTTCTCTGGACCGTGGGCTGCGGTAGCCAGGGGTTCCTATCTGCCCCAAATAGTGACGGCATGGCAGGTCGAGGGTCTTGCGTGGGAGAGGGACCCAAAACACTCCTCTAGCTGCAGAGGTTGAGCCTGTGAGGGTGACTCTTTGGAGAAAAGAAATGGGCGATCTGTATGGGAATTTTGGTGAGGGGGTGTTTGAACTGCGGGAAATGCTTTTACAGCCCCATGCAACGCGTGGCTTGCAGGGGATCCCCCCTAGGTCGTATACTGGGGTCCTAGCCTTCAGCCCCAGGCTCGAAAGATCCCTGCCCAGGTCCCTCTTCCCGCAGTGGCATGTCTCGAGCTCCCTGCCCCGCTCTCGGCACGACGTGCCTTTCTTCCGCTCTTGCAAATCCAGCCTGTTCTTGTCTGTCCTGTTTGTGGTTCCCTTCCCTCTGCATTAGCAGAGCTCAAGCTCCCTCAACGCTCCCTCTGTAGGGTGAATATGTTTTCTTCTCTTGTTTTCTAACCCTTTGATTGTTCCTGGCTCCCTAATCACCGGGGACCCAGCGGACTTCTGGGCTCCTTCTTCCTTTTGTTGTGGTAGGAACTGGTGAACGCTGCTTCTGTTTGCATAGTTTCAGACCAAAGTCCTGCTCACCTGCTCTCCTTATTTCATATATATGAATAATATTTGTGTATATGTATGTGTGCAGGTATATATACGCATTTAAATCAGCAAGGTGAGCTCCCTGGTGCAAGCTGAGAGCCATCCAAGCTGGTATCGTGGAGGCGTTGTGTGGAGCGGGTGATGTATTGCAACAGGCACAGCAACCCTGCGGATTGTCCGTCACCTTCCTGCGACCGCGAGGCCAGATCCTGGGCCATCTGTCCCTCTGATCTGAGCTGGCCGTGGCTCTTTGTACGCTTCAACCTTGGGTGGGCAGCCCTTGGAGTTGGAGGCTGAGCCTCATCCTCTCCCAGTAGCTCATGTGTGTTGCCAAGCCCTGTCCAGCAGGCTTGTGGCTGGACGCTGTGCCTCAACTTTGGGCTGGGAAGGGGCAGTTACTGGCTAAAAATCTGGTTCATCCACCTTGTTACCGGCTTTGCCCATCCAGACAAAGGAATCGCTGCGGATCCGCAGCACAAAGGGAGCTAGCTGTGGCAATGTGTGCCGGCCGGGGAGGTCTGCGCCGTGCAGAGATGAGATGGTTGCTGCTGATCACTGGCCCCACTGGTGGTTTGGAGAGGGGCTCCAGAGAGGCAGCTTGGTGGGGATCGGGCTGGATGCCCCGGTTTGGGGCTGGGGAGCGGGTGCTGGGGCAGGAGGAGGAGGAGGCAAGAGAAACACGCGGTGTGGCTTTGGGAAGCCGTTAGCAACTCCGGTGCACAAAGTGATCTCCTGATTCGGCACTTTCTCTGCTGCTGAAATGAGAGGTCAGTGCTTTTCATTTCCAGCTTGCATGCTAGCCTCTGGCTCCTGGGGTTAAAAATATCCGTAATGACCTGTCAGAGAGCGGATTATTAGCTGTACAGAGCTGAGGATGCTGTGGGGAGCAGATGGAAAATGGTCTGGCTGCGGCAGCCTGTCTGATGAAAGAATCCCTGGCATTTTTACAGTGTTTGCATCTCTGGAAACGCACCATGAAGCTGCTTTCCAGGCTCCTGCCTGCTGGGGTTTGAAGAAATTTGTGCATGTGGGATTTTTTTCTTTTTCTTTTTTTTTTTACCCCCCTCCCCTTCTCATTTCTCCTTAAGTCACCTGTTTTTGAACTGTTGCTTGTAAATAGTACCAGGAGCCAGCAGGCCTGGAGCTCAGTGGGGAAGGGGAGGACAGTGCTGCTGGAGAGGAGCTTCATCCAAATGGGTGGCCAAGGATTTCTTAAGAGATCTGGAGAATGGGCAGCTGGGCCTGAGTAGCTGGCCGGCTGGCTGCTGGGAAGAAGCTGTTTCATGTGTTAATGATGTCTCGTCAGTGTAATTGCCACGAGCTAATCTCAGTGAGCAACTCTGGTGCTTTTTCGGGTTCTGCGTGGGTGTCTTTTTTTTGTTTTCCTCCCGCCGTTGCTGCCTCTGAGGACAGGGCAGGGTGCAATGCATCTGAAAGAGGGAGGGTGAGGGGCTGGGAAGCCAGGAGGAGAAATTTTGGGTTAGCTGGGGTTGGCCATGGTGCAGGCAGGTATGGCTGGTCCTTCTCTTCCCAGTTAAGGCCAGGTATCCGTGCAACTGTGCCCCAGTTTCCCACCCTTCAGAGCCTGCTACATGGCTCCTCATGCTGGAGATGATGGCAGTTTAACGTCCTAAAGCTGGGTGTCGTGTTTTGCTCCCTGGAGGTGCAGGATGGAAACCCAGCGCTTCCCACTGCCGTTTGGCCTTCAGCGACTGCTCTGACATGTCCCAAGTGTCACAGGCGTGCTGAAGCTTGGAATTTATTTTCCACCAAGGCACTCGACTTCCCCGGCGAGTAGCTCTCATCCCTCGCAGCGAGGCTGGCGTGGAGAGGAGCCCTCCCCCCGGGTGGCATCGGCAGGAGAGGAATCAATCCTCCCTCCCAGGAGCAGCACTCGATAATTCAGAGGGAAATAGTGAACGGGGAAACATGTGAGTAATGTCATGTTGGAGCCAAGAGCCGTGACCTGCCAGGGCCGGTATTGATCGAGGGACTGGTGCCAGATGGCTGCTGCTGTGGGGACAGCCGAGGAGCAGCCCCCAGCCCCGAGGGGGTGGCAGGAGGATGCTGCCTCGCGTTGTGCGATGGGGGATTTGGGAGGTTGGGGGCTTTCATCCTGCCCAGGACTTCTGCTGCCTGCACGTGTGGCTGCCCAGGCAGGCAGATCCGCCTTCATCGGGCTTTTTGTGTGTAACCCTGTTCTCTTTGCTCTCCCTTCCAGCAGCGATGCTGTCACCTGGGCAGACCCCAACCGCTGGAAGCCCCCCGAGGACATAGGTGACCCCCAGGGCGTGGAGGCAGGGAAGAGCCTTGAACTGTGAGGGGCCGTTAACTCTAAGATGTCCTTGAGCAGCGGAGCTTCCGGAGGGAAAGGAATCGATGCGAACCCGGTTGAGACGTACGACAGCGGGGATGAGTGGGACATTGGCGTAGGGAATCTCATCATTGACCTGGACGCTGATTTGGAGAAGGATCAGCAGAAATTGGAAATGTCGGGCTCCAAAGAGGTGGGGCTCCCGGCACCCAACGCGGTGGCAACCCTACCAGATAACATCAAGTTTGTGAGCCCGGTGCCGGGCCCACAGGGCAAGGAGGGCAAATCCAAGTCAAAAAGGAGCAAGAGTGGCAAGGACAGTGGTAAGCCAGCCCCGGGGACCTCCTTGTTCACTCCTAGCGAGGGAGCTGGTGGCAAGAAGGAGGCTCAAGGACGCTCTGGGGATGGCGCGAACTCGGGCAGCTTGGTGCCTGCTGTTAACCCGAAGGGCTCGGAGAAATCGGCCAAGGCGTCTCGCAGCGTGGCTGGTTCCAAGAAGGAGAAGGAGGGCAGCTCATCCAAAAGCAAGAAGGAAAGGAGTGAGGGCGCAGGGGCTGCGGCGGAGAAGGAGCCCAACGTGCTGCAGCCCCTGGCCCTGGCAGTGAGGGTGGGACAGTACGATGGGGGCCAGGGGACAGAGCCTGCTGCTGCCGAGCAGCTTGGGAGTATAGCTATTGACACAGGAGCTGCACTCAATCCCTTGGGAGTTAAGTCGGAGCTGGAAGATGGGGAAAGTGAGTGCCGGCAGCTGAAAAAGGTGAAGTCGGAGAAGGTAAGAAAGGTGTTGGGGTGCGGGTGGAGGTGGCATTGCCGCTTGGCTCTGGAGGTCTCTCCTGTGCTGGGACGTGCCGCTGTGGGTGATGAGGGAGTGGTAGCTTACAGCAGGACCATGTGTCTTGTACTGTTGGGGGCCAGCGCTGGCTGGTGCCTCCTGGTTCTGGTGTGGAGATGGTTTGGCTGTGTGATATGACGGGGTTTGGACATGGCGATGGGAGGGCACTGGTCGAGCTGCGCCTGGCTTCTGGAAACTGCACCAGCAAGTTGTCTGCAGTCACTGTGCGTCAAGGTACCATCCATCCGTACCTGCGGGGATTTGGTTTCTTTGGTGCTGCGGCTGTGCCGAGCAGGTCCAAGCCTCTCCAGCTCCTGTCGCTCTTGGGAGGAGCCCGGGCTGGCAGTGAAGGTGATGTCCCGGTCCTGTGCCTGCTCCAGCTTCCGACAGGACGGGGCAATGTCTGTTGGCTCCCGTGCTCTGCTTCCCAGTGGCTTCACCTTGTGTGTCAAAGCTCCCTGCAGCTCCTGGAGGAATTAATTTCTCTCTGATTGCATCATTTGCAGAGAAGGAGACCTTAACGTGTTAGTAAATGTGGGATCTGCGTGGGTGCGCAGGCAAGCACAAGGTGCAGGGTTGACAGGAGTTACCGCCTCGTTTCTTGGTCTGCCGTTGGTACGTGGGCTTTGTCCCACTTGTGACGATCAGCCTCGGGCCAGTGGGTTGCTGTGGGTGATTTTTTTTACATGTCACTCTTCCGCTAACATGCAGCAGCAACGCTGAGCTGGCAAAGCTGCTCTTCCAGGACACTGGGGGCGTGAATAGTCTGTCTGTCTGAGCTGGCGTTTGGCTCTGGGTGGCTACGCAGCCATTTCTGGATATGGCCGCTGGAGCGGCAGCTCAGTTAGCTTGTTTCTTAGTAATTGCAGGGGTTGATGTGATTTCTGCGGGCAGATGGGGGAAGACTTTGAGAACGTGGAGTTGTTTGCGCTGGAGGAGAAGCTCCTTTGCACTGGCTGCATGCATGGTGTTGCCAGTCCATGCCAGTGAAGCCACACGTTTGCCGTGCACGGGGTGAGCATCATGAGCGTGTGCGTTCGGGGTGGCTCAGCGCTGTTGCCATCAACACACGCTGGGGTAGCGGGAGAGAGGCTTGGGGGGGTATCGAGGCATGTGTCGCCATGTTTGCAGCTGGTGGCTCCCCAGGAGGATTTCTGCTTTGGTGTGGGGATCATGGTGCTGGGCACTGGGAAGGGATGGGTGGGGAGCACTCAGAGGATTTGGGAGAGTTGCTGAGACCAGGGAGATGTTGGGGAGAATTTTTTTTTCCATCTGCAAAAAGGTAGAGCATATACAGAGAGAAGAGTGATGGGGATGGTTGGCCATGGGATGGCTCTGGGAGAAGAGCTGCTAAGTAGGTTGGTGCTTCCTCTGCTCAAGAGGGAGACTCCTGGGGCAGGCGACTGAAGCCTGTAAAAAGGAGTGGTGTGGAGATGACATGTTTTTTCCTTGTCCTATCTGGCAGCAGAACCATAATGAATGAAACCGGGAAGAGGAGCAGATGCTCTTTTGCATGATGGACTTGAATGCTGCTGCAAAAAGCTGTGGATGCGGGAAGTTCACTGATGCTCTGGGGCACCTGCGTGGGTTTGTGGAGGAGGAACCCATCGGGGAGGTGTGCAGGGGAATTTCTTTTGGCTTGGGAAAATCCTGAAGAGGGCTGGAGCTTGGGAAGTGATTTGGGAAATATCTCAACATGCTTGGCTGTTATGTTCCTTCATAGCCATCTGCTGCTGGCTGCTGTCAAAACCAGCACAGGAGCTGGCTGGACCTTTGGTCGTACATTGCATGGCTTTTCCTGCGTTGTTACTATTAAAGATTTAATTCTTTTGCTGATGCAGCTGCAGAAACCCTCTGCAGGTAGAAATGCCAAAGCGAGGTGGGGATTATGAAGACAGGGACCAAACATCATGGATCTTGACAGGCTTGAGGAGTGGGCCCATGTGAACCTCATGAGGCTCAACAAGGCCAAGTGCAAGGTCCTGCACCGGGGTTGGGGCAGCCCCCGGTATCGGTATGGGCTGGTGGGGAATGGATTGAGAGCAGCCCTGTGGAAGAGGACTTGGGGATACTGGTGGGCGACAAATTGGTTGTGAGCCGGCAATGCGTGCTCACAGCGCAGAAAGCCAGTCACATCCTGGGCTGCATCCAAAGAAGCGTATCTGGCAGGTGGAGGGAGGTGATGCTCCCCCTCTAGTCCGCTCTGGTGAGACCCCACCTGGTTTATAGGGGGCTTATAAGAAAGATGATGAGAGACTTTTTACCAGGGCTGACAGTGATGGGACAAGGGGTAGCTGTTTTAAACTGAAAGATGGTAGGTTTGGATTGGATATAAGGAAGAAGTGTTTAACGATGAGGGTGATGAGACACTGGAAGAGGTCATCCAGAGAAGTTGTGGATGCCCGGTGACGGGAAGGGGTGGACGGGGCTTTGAGGAACCTGATCTAGTGAAAGAAGTCCCTGCCCGAGGCAGGGGTGTTGGACCAGGTGATCTCTGAAGGTCCCTGCCAACCCAAGCCATTCTGTCATCTCTGTACAGATACCTCCTGAGGATGGTTCTGCCATTTTGCTTGTCCAGATTCAGGTACATCCACATTGATGAAGGCTCAGCCTGGAGGGTTGAGGCCTGTTCTGAGAAGTAGTTTAAGCTCTGGATCTGCAGGAAAATGTGTCGTGTTTGCGCTCAGGTGGCAGCATCAGCTGTGTTTTGTCAGCCTCCTGGGGACAGGTAGATGGCTTCCTTAGGGTTGGGAAGGCTGTGGGCGAGGAGAAGGAAGGTGTTGGCATGGCAAAGGGTGGGAAAGCAGTTTTGTTTCTCGAGGAAGAGCCTGAGAATAGGCTGATGGCTGTGGCAGGGTGGAGGACGGAGGGGATGAGATGGAGGTGAGCAGTGGCGTTGGGCTCTTCCCATCTCTTGAAAGCTGTAGAGATGCCTCAAAAATGGCATGTGTAGTCCGAAGGACAAGCGAAGAGTGGAGGTGTGTGCTGGCTGTGGGAGGGCAGCTCTGCCGGGGAATGCGTGGGGGGACGAAGGCGACAGGTTCCTGCAGGCCTGGGGACAAGCCCCGCCTGAGAAGTGAGAAACTTGCTCAGACTGAAACAGGAACGGCCACAATGTGACTCAGCCCAACCTTTGGTCTCCGGCAGTGTGTCCTCTGCTTAACCCTGTGCTGCTCCCGCTTCCGTTTTGGGCAGGGAGGCTGGTCTCCATCTGGGGATGAAGAAAGAGAGACCGTGTCTCCCCACACCAGCTTCAGCCTGGGGTAGATGACCTCCCTGAATGTACATGCATGCTGAGCAGTCAGTCTCCAGCCAGGAGGTTTTGTTGTATCTCCTTGGCTGGATTAAAGAGCACTTCAGTAGCGACTATTTTTCCTTGACGAGGTGCTTTGGTAGCACAGTCAGCTCACTGCCCCTCCTTCTGCTTTTGTGCTCTTTAAATATCTCACTGTAGGGTTTTGTAGCCTTCCAGTCCTTGCTGGGCTAGGAAAGAGCTTTGCTTTGGGGTTTTTCAGACACCCTTTCATGTCAACAGGAGCTTGGTGTCCACAGGCGAGATCACCTTTGCTCCTGTGTCTGACATTGCAGCTATGGAGCCTGTGGACATGGGCCATGGGCTCCATGGGACCTGTTTTGTTGGTGTGAACCCATGGCTCCTCTGCTTGCCGCTTCTCAGGGTGAAGCCTCAGGAACTGAATATCCCAAATGCCCTTTCTCTAGGTGCGTATCTTGGCCGTATCCAGCCTTCTGCCTTGTTACATACCCTCTTTGAACCTGACGCCTTTGGTGTGCCGGGACGCAAATGATAACTTTGCCAAGGATGGGGCTGATAGTGAAACCCGTTGGCAATAACCCTGCTAAGACCTTTCAGGGTCTCTGGGGTGGGCTGAGCACCTAGCGCAGGTTTGCCTTGGGCTGTGGTTTGGTGCCAGGGCAGCTCCTTGCACCAGTCCGGGCAGCTGGAGCCCCAGAAAGATATTTGGGGGGGCAGGAGTGGGAGCTTAATACTTCTTGCAGCAGTGAGAGAAATGAGCCTGCACTGATGCACCCAAGCCCAGAACATGTGGACCAGCAACTGGGTCTGTCCCCGACTCATCGGACCGCGAGCCATGGGTCATTGGGGATGGCTGGAGCTGAGCTGGGGTTTGGTTTGGGGGGACACTGGTGTTCGGGAGGGAATGGCTGCTCTCGGTGAGCAGCCATGCTCAGCAAAATGGCCGTGCACGGAGGAGCAGCGCTGGCCCAGCTTGGGAAGCCTGTTTTTGCCGCCTGCCCTGCCGGCTGCTTTCATGTGGCCAAGCTGGCCCCAGGGTCCGTTCGCTGGGGTGGCGGGTGCTTTCTTGCCAGCTCTTCACCCTGGCTCGCTGCCCGTGCCATTGCCCCTGGCAGCCCGCTCCTCAGCGCGCTGGGGCGGGCTGGCCCGGCCAGGGGATGTTAAGCATTAAACAAAAGAGCCTCCCAGCTCTTGGCTGCCGCTCAGGCTTTGTTTTGATTGAGAGGTTGTTCAGCAGGAGGAGGGCGTGTTTTTTTCTTTTTTTTTTCCCCTTCCCCTCCTGACGAGTGTCCAGATGTGACGCTGCTGCAAACAAGGGAAAGGCAAACAGAAGCTGCTGGAGACTCAGCTCTTCTGAAAAGCCTCTCTGGGTCACGTGTGCTGCGGTTTCGGGCAGCGAGGAGACTGGATTCGGTCGTGTCCCCCTGCAGAAAGAGGGGATGGAAGCCAGTGGTGCATTTTTTGCCCTGAATTTTCTCCCCCAAACACAGTGTGGTTATGCCCTGCGTGTGCTCCAAGCAGAGATCCCCTGCTATGGGTGGCCTGATGGTGAGGGGCTGTTGTAAGCTGGGGAACACCACAGAGGACGGGCCCCAAAGTTGGTGTGAAAATACGTTTCTGGTTCTGTGGGAGGACAGCACGGTGTTGGAGGTGATGCTCAAGCAGTGGCTGGGAGGTCAGGCAGCAGTGGGAGGAAGTGCGGTGGCTACGCCACACCGGTGGCAGCTGCCAAAAAAGAAATAGTCCCCAAAAATACATCCCTGGGCTCTCCCTACTGCTGCTGTCTTGTCTGGCAGTTTGCAGTGTGGCTTTGGTGTTGTCTGTGTAGACCTTCTTCCCTTAAACCCACAGAGGCAGACCTGCATGGTGTCTTCAGTGCCGTTCCTACAGTTGTGATGGTCCCAGTCTGACCAGGGCATTAATTCCTTAACTGGAATCAAAACACAGTTTCCTGGGTTTTTTTGTTTGTGGTTTTTTTTTTAAACCATTTTGGTGGGAGGGATGAGGTTTGATGGTGGCTGGGGGAAAGAGGTGCTCAGATGACTCCAGCTTGAAGAGGTGAGATCTGCCCAGAAGGCAGATCCTCTGCTAGGTCCAAGCCTAACAGGAGATGGCCATAGACTCTCTTAGGGACATTTCTGTACATTGGATATTGGATTTGCTTCCAGTTTTGTATCTCAAAGAGAGAGAGATGCTCTGTGTAGAGCCCGGAGACTGCTGCGGGCTTGGTCCCAACCTGATCGTGGAGGCAGCTCCTTGCACGTGGCTGTGGAGATGGGGCCGCTAATCCTGTGCTGCTGCTTTGCATCGTCCTGCTGGTGGGTAAAAACGTCTTTAGTCGTCGGCAGCTTCTTGCTGTCCCTTAGTGCTTGTCCTCTTCTCCTTTGCTAGCTGATGGTGGCACCAGTAAAGCAGCCCCATGGACTCATGTTGCTCAGAGCTTCCAGCTCTGCTCTCTGTGTGTCCTTTTAGGACTCGATCTCACCTTCCACTGGTGGTTCTTTGTGTCTTGCTCCCATACAAAATGGTTCAAACGCTGTTTGACCACCAAGCTCCTGAGGAATGGTGTGGGAATAGGGAGCTGCCGGGCTGAGGGCTCGAGCCTCCTGTGTGCCGAGTGCCTTCTGTGCTCGCAAAAAAAACCCAGTACACCAAAACAGCTTTTCCTACCCTAATTGTCGAGACATTTGATGCGAGGCTTTGGCAAAACCTGAACTGCTCTGACCCAAGATCCTCTTCAAGGTGAGGATGAAGAGCGCTACTCTGCATTCGAGGTGGTGGTTTGGAAAGGCGAGTTGCTTGATGTGGGGCAAAGCCAGGACGGGGTGTTGCACCCTGGTCCCAGCCTTGTGCTGTGAAGACATGCTTCTGATTTCCACCCAGATGCGATGGGCAGTGCCCAGCGTGGGTTTGCTTGTTTTGGGGCCAGTGTTCGGGAGGAAACCTCCCAACGGAGGTGTTTCGGTGAAACTGTCTTTTACTTCACAGCCCCCTCCAAAGCTCGCTCCATCCATCCCTTCAGAGCTGGTGTTGATTCTGTAATTCCTTTTCCCCATGGATTTTTAGGGCATGTGGGAAACCGAATGCTTGGGGTAGAGACCCACTCGTACCAAAACCAGCAGGCAGAAGCTGTTTTCCTGCCATCCCAGTGCTGCTTCCACCCTTCGCTCCGCAGGGCTCGGCTCTTCCTGGGGAACAGCAGCCGAATGGCATTGGCAGCTCAAGGAAGTGGTGGGCAGGGGGGTGCCAGCAGCTGCCGGCTCTTGTGGGCTCCTCTTGCCGTGGTTTCTTTTCTCCAGCCACGCTGGAATCGGCCGCCTCCAGAGCTGCTGACAGGGCTGTGTTGGGAGGCCTTGGGAATTACACCACTCATTTCCTTATCGTCCCCGGACCCACTGCCCGGAGCCTTCTGCTGCAGGAACAAGGCAAGAAGGGGGCATGCAGCCAACATGTGTCAAGAGCTACAAAGGAGGAAATTGGCCTCCTTCACTTAAAACCATGGGGTTAGTATTTGAGTTTTGGCTCCTGCTGAGAGGTTATTTATATGTGGGCTTTTTTTTTTTATAACTGCTAGATGTAGCAGGCTGGGAGTTTCAGCCAATCCCACCTCTGAAGGTTTTATAAAGGAAAAATGGCATCTCTCCTCGTTTGCTTTCCTGGTTGGCAACATCAGGAAGGACTAGTTAAGGGGTGAGTTAGTTTTGGTGCCTGACCCGTTGGCATTGCTGTATCCTGTTTAATAGGTCGTCGTGCTGAGACGCAGCCCCATCTCTGCCGGAGTGGGTAGCAGGACCTGTGGGCTCCTTGTCAAGGACACAGTGGTAGGAAATGGAGCCGCGCTGGGGAAGGGGGGAGAATGTCTCCCCATTCCCAAGGCATGAAAGTGGAATGACAGTGTGCTAATGAGGAGGCTGACAGGGAGAGACAGCTCCTTCCATGCACTGCTTCCTTGGCGCAAGCGAGCTGCTAGTCTGCTGCCCTGACGCTTTGATTAGAGATTTTGATGAAAAGGCCAGCGGGTGATTGATCCTGCTGACTCATGTACCTGATTTCTTCTCCGATGGAGATGGTAACTGCTTGAGATGGGTCAGATTTTGAGGCTAAGCTGCTTGGGTAGACTCGTGTTTGTTGCTTTGCTTCCAGGCTGGCGGTGGCTGCTTATTAGCCTAATGACCCCAGCTACCCAGCACCATTTATCTGCCTGAGCGAGATTTCTTTAAAGGAAGATTTGCACGTCTCGAGCACTGCGCGACCCTGAAGGCTTCAAAACCTGGCGAGCTGCTCCTGCGGCCCTGCCGGGGAGCTGATGCAGGGGGAGTGTGCCAGGAATAACCCACTAATGAGCAAAGCTGCTCCTCCACCTGGCAGCTGGGGAGGCTGCTGGAAAGGGCTGTGGAGCAAAGCGCTGCCTGCTTTTCCCTTCCTCTGCTTTTAAAGGCTGACTTGTTGGGGATTTGCTGCCTTTTCTCTGTTTCCTGCAAGCACGACATCTTCTGTGTGTCTTCTGTGCCACTGCTTTCCTGATGTTTGCCATGCAAACATCGCACTGTGTTGTTCTGCCAGTGCTCTTGACGATGCTTTGGGCTGGAGGTGTGAAATCATCTCTCATGAGTCCTTGTGTGCAGGCAGCCTCGAAGATGTGCTGGGTGAGAGGGCACCCAAATATTCAGAGCTGATGGCAGACAGCACCCCTGTGCAGGAGAAAAGGGGCCTGGTAATTGCAGTGGACTTTTTGGGGTGACTTCTTGTGACGTTCCCACCTTGTGGTGATTAACACCTGGAGCTGGAGACCTTGGTGAGCTGCAAGGGGAAAGCTACCCCAGGTCTCATAGATGTTGAGTCAGTGGCGAGAGTCGGAGAGCTGGGGAGACACAGCCCAGGGCTGGAAAGAAGTCACCAGGCTCCAAAATGATTTAAAGCTACCAGCAGCCTGATGATATGTTGTATTTGGTGGCAACATCTGCTCGAGATATTCCTGTCCCTGTTACTCATTCCTGCCCACGGACTAGATCAGGGAACTGATCTGATGTAAATAAACGCACTCGGGGATTTCTAGGGTGAGCTCAGGTTGCGGGCTGGCACAGGTGGGCATGCTGAACTGCTGGAACGGACGGGGTCATGGGCAGTGGTAATGCTGCCCAGGGCTGGAGACGGGGGCTTTGCCGGGGCCATAACATGGGGTAAAGGGTCAGGGGCTCTGCCTGGCTGCCGGCCTCTCGCGGGGCTCATAGTGACTGTGGCCAGCACTGCTCAACCCAGAAGGGCATGTGGTGCCTGTGCTGTCCTTCCCTCCTCTTCCCATGCCCCCATTCTTGCCCCCGGCTGGCTGAACAGTGCCGGCTCCATCCCAGCGTGCTGCAGACAGGATAAATCCCTTTGCAGGAAGATGTTAACCACAGAGTTTTTTTACAGTGTGGTAGTGGTGCGTGCTCATACCTGCTGATGTTTCCCCTGTGCTTGATGCTGAAATTGGTTTAAAACTCAGTAAGTGTCTAGATTTATTTTAAAATATTGCCTGGCCCTCGTTCACTTGGGGTCTTTTGAAATGTGCCACGATGAATAATGCGGAGAAGCAAGTTTGCAGGCTTAAGCTTTAATTCTGGTCACTATATGGAGGTCGCCACATTTTACATCCCATCAAGCAGGTGGGATGTGATACAACTCAAAAGCACTTTCTGTCTGGTGCCGAGGGAACAAGAGAAGGTGTCGGGGCTTTTGGCTGCCCTTCCTTCATGCAAATGCTGGAGTCTCTGTGCCTCAGCTTCCCCCATCCTCTGCACAGATCGGATGCTCCCCCGTTAGGCACGAGCATGGACTTTGTCTGGGAGAGCACCCAAGGTGCTCTGGGTGGAGAAGGCACCATTACAGCCTCAAAACCTGTGGTTGTGGTAGTGTGTTTTTTGTTTTGTTTTGTTTGGGTTTTGGTTTTGTTTTTTTTTTTCCCAAGCCAGAAAGTAATTTAATTCTGGGAAGCTCATTCCCCCAATTAGCTATGTAAATGCAGTGTTGCAATTTTTTTTTCCCCAGGTGCTATGCAAACAATGCTGTTCCCAGACTCCCCCCGCTTGCTCCCCCATCCCTTCCTCCAGTTGTTGAGATGCAGGTATGCTGCCTCCTGCGCTGGGAAAGGCCCTGCTCATCTGTTTAACAGGTGGATGTGGCTTGTTCTGGAGTGAACCACTTGCTGCATGGCTGGCGGCTGCTGTCCTTGGGCTCAGCCCTTGAAAGAGGACCCCAGAGCCAGGGCTCGATCCTGAGTTGAAGCCTGTTGATGGCCAGGCTGGAGAAGGGAGAGCTGCATCCCTCCAGTGGCTCGGCCATGGATGGCGGCAGGTGGAGGCATGGGGTGTGTTGTCTGAAAGGATCTTGTTCCCTGGGGAGGGCATCCCAAAAATCATCAGTACTGCTAAAGCTGGTGTTGGTGCTGGGACGCTGCATTGCTGACATGGTGCGGTGAAGGGGCTGTAATGTCCTTGTGGTCCTGCGCCAAGCACGGTGCATGCCGAGAGCCACAGCTAAGGTGACTATACTAGCTCCAAGCAAGTATTTCCAGCTGGTGCTGCCTTGCCAGCTTGGGATCCCAACCCGCCCTCCCCAGTGGGGTGCACAACCCCAGGACTCTGCTCCGGTCCCTCTGTCAGTGCTCCTGTGTCCCCTTCACCCTCCACAGCGAGATGAGAGAGGCTCTTTGCAGGAAGAAGGGAGCAAAGGCATGGGAGAGAGCAGGGACATCTGTGCCAGAGCTGAGCTCCAGCAGTTGAGCAGGGAAAGGAGGCTTGGGATAAGAGGAGTGAGCTGGGGCTGGGCCATGCATGCTTGGGGGCCGGGGGAGATTGCTTTGGAAGGCTGAAAAGGATCCTGTAAGGGGAGGATGGCTGGGCACCAGCCAGCTCTTTGAGGTGGTAACTAAGTCATCAAGAAGAGCTGGAAGCCTCTCCCGTCTGGGCGTTGGGGAGAGGAGCAGATCTATAGGATGCCTTGTAAGTAGAGTGGTGTTTTAGGGTTTCGAGTGCTGTTTGCTGTTCTGTGGCTTGGAGAGGAGGAAGGCAATCGTGCATATATATGTACATATATATATATATGTGTGTGTGTGTATATATATATCACAGAGCCAAGCAGTTTGCTAACAGGAAGGTTTTTTTTTTTTGCTTAGCATTAACATTTCAAGGTACAGGAACTCTTTAGATATTTAGTGTTTTACGGTGTTCCAGACCGGCTATTAATACTCCGCTTTGTGTATAGGGTGAAGGGAGCTGGAAGGGTTGAGATTTGAATGTCCCTTTGAAGGAAACCAGCCGTTTGGTAGAAACCCTGTGGCCATAAGCAGAGCATTTCTTAGCTGCCCTGACCTGGGGGAAGAGTAAAAGCCCCTTGGCTAGCAGGCAGAGTGCGTGGTTCAGCTCTCAGGCAGTGCTCTGCAGGGAATGGATATTGCATCAGAAAAGCAAAGGCTGCGTGTGAAACCACTGTCCGGCGTAAGGGTAACTGAACATGCCACCATGGCTTTGCCAGATCGCTGCTTGGTTCATTTGTGGAGGAGCCACGTCCCAGCAAAAGGCCTGGCTTTTGAGGGGCTTACAGACTGTGCTCCTCTCTGCTCTGTCCTACTGACCAAGGAAACAGGAGTTGTTGGTGTTCTCTGCATCAGATATCTCAACGATAGCTAATAGTAGCTTGGACCAGCTTGTGTGCCGTTCATGTGGTCTCTGTGAGTGGGTTCAGTGTTTACCCATTGCCCCAAGGACGTGAGGAGGCATTAAAAAAATGGAAATGTTGGGATTTCCAGGCTGTGTACTCAACAGTAGTGCCTTGGCTCCTGGCAGGAGCCCCTCCCTCTGTGGGGCCCTTCAGAGATGGAAGATGCAGTAGAGAGGGCAGCAGCAGGTCTGGTTCTGGTTTTTCTTGTTGTGTGAACAGAGGCTGTTTTGGGGTTCCTGTTGCACCGCCTCCGTACCTGACGTTCCCAGAGTGCTTGAGCCCTGGGGTCAAGTGCATCTGTCTTCCAGGGAAGGGGCTCTCCTCAGCTGCTCTTGGCCAGCAGAAGGGGACGGGTGAGATGCACCGCATCTTCGTGGTGTCCTGATGGTCTCTAACCTTTGGCTGCAGGAACAGGAGTGAACAGACTTGCAGGTGCCTGTTGTTTCTGGGCAAGAAACCAATGGCTTCATCCTCTAGGCCACAGAAGCACCCAGATTTTCTGGGCAAGGAGGGTGATCCAATTTGACACAGATCCAAGCTGGTAGCACAAGGAGCCTGTGATCAGAGACTGGCTCTTCTTTTGAAGCCATTGTTGTGAGGCAGAGCATGTGGAGTTAGAGCGGGGGACCAGGGTTTTGTTAAATTGGACATTTCTGGGCATGGAGACCTGTGTTATGGTGCTGTGCTTTGCTCCTTACCCACTGCTCCATTGTTGTGCGTTGCCCAAAAGCCTTTGGGAACCACCCTAACCAGTCAACCCATTTCAAACGTGGCTCTAAAGCAATGCCTGGCGAGAGGTGCCTTGACAGCCCATGTTGACTGAGCAATTCCAGCCTCCTGCCAGCGAGTGGGGCCATTAAAACCCAGTCTCCTCTGGGAACTGATGGTCTGATATGGGAGATGGGAAGAGAATCACTTTCAATTTCCCATTGATCCCAAGGAGCTGGCGTGGGAGACTTGGATGGCCCGGCTGTGTTGGTGGCTATTAGCTCTGGCACTGAGTGTTGCTCTCAGGTCCGCTTTGCTTCTCAGTTCTAGGAAATTGAATAAAGAGAAAGCCACTTAGGACGATTTTAATCAGAACTTGGCAGAAGAACTTAAGGAAACCCAAGAAGTCTTCTGACAACAGCGCTTCACACTGAGATTGCTGATGAATGGAAAGGGCAAAGATGGGGCCATGGCTCGGGTGGGTTGGGTTTCTTCTGGCATGTTTAATGGGATTGTGTTAAGTGTTCCTACCCCCCTTGGGCTGGGTGAGAGGAGGGAGGAAATAAGCCTTCTTCAATGGGCTGGAGACTTGCTGTCAGCTGGAAATGAGGCAGAGTCCTCTGGGAGCAGTTGATCAAAGTCATCCCAGAGCTGCTGGAGGTGGCCAGCTCAGGAGAAGATTGCTTAATTTATAGTAACAGTGGCCTTGCAGATTGGGGCAGTAGTGTGATATGGCTGGATTTCTTTAATAAGTTGACCTTGACAGGCTTGAGGAGTGGGCCCATGTGAACCTCATGAGGCTCAACAAGGCCAAGTGCAAGGTCCTGCACCGGGGTCGGGGCAGCCCCCGGTATCGGTATGGGCTGGTGGGGAATGGATTGAGAGCAGCCCTGTGGAAGAGGACTTGGGGATACTGGTGGGCGACAAATTGGTTGTGAGCCGGCAATGCGTGCTCACAGCGCAGAAAGCCAGTCACATCCTGGGCTGCATCCAAAGAAGCGTATCTGGCAGGTGGAGGGAGGTGATGCTCCCCCTCTAGTCCGCTCTGGTGAGACCCCACCTGGTTTATAGGGGGCTTATAAGAAAGATGATGAGAGACTTTTTACCAGGGCTGACAGTGATGGGACAAGGGGTAGCTGTTTTAAACTGAAAGATGGTAGGTTTGGATTGGATATAAGGAAGAAGTGTTTAACGATGAGGGTGATGAGACACTGGAAGAGGTCATCCAGAGAAGTTGTGGATGCCCGGTGACGGGAAGGGGTGGACGGGGCTTTGAGGAACCTGAGCTAGTGAAAGAAGTCCCTGCCCGAGGCAGGGGTGTTGGACCAGGTGATCTCTGAAGGTCCCTGCCAACTCAAGCCATTCTATGATTCTATGGAGCTAAGTTGTCAATGGTAATGGTAAACGATGCTGGGCATGGGAAGTGCTGCTGTGAGGTTCAAAGCCCTTGTGGGTGACCTCCAGGTTCAAACTGAGGCGTGTATGAGGAGTGTCTCCTTGCTTGGACAAACCTGTTGCTGTGATGGGAAATTAATCTCAGCTCTCTAGACCCTCGCTTAGAGCTGACGGTGAGTTTCCTATAACATCTTCCCAGCTCGAGTTTCTCATTTTGTGGTTTGGCTCAGTTGTAACTCCTTCTGTAAATGGTTATTTTGGAAAATTTGATTAAAAATCCATTGTGTGGTACAAGTTGCTTGACCATTTTGGGGAAGGAGAGCTGCAGGAGCAGTTCTTGCATGCACATCCTGCAGATGGGTAACCCAAACCAGCTTTTATTTTCTGATTCCAGGTGAGTTGAGCATGTAGTTTTGGTTTATGAGTGTGGGCCTGGCTCTGCTGAGCAGAAACCCCCCAAACTTGTGTTTATTTGTAAAGAGCTCTTCAAGACTGCATCGTACCGTTGGTTTTTGTTTTATTGATATTCCAACATCTGGACTGTTTTTCTAAATGTGCTTTCATCCAAGAAGAGGTTAAGGAAGTGAGAACTGTTCTGATAAAGCTGCCAAAAATAATCTTTGCGTGAGACTACCGCTTTTGGGACTTTCTCTTGTAAAGCAATTTGTGGGTGAGCACGATGAACAGCCCTTGGAAGCCTCCAAATGCTCCAGCTGCTCGCTCCTGCTGGGGGTTATAGGACTATAAATTCTCAGCAACAGTGTTTGAGTTTGTCACGTGCTGTGGGAGATGATCTAATAGCAGTCAGGGAAGTTGCAGGAAATTGTGGTTGAGGTGACCGAATTCTTGAGAGGAGGGATCTGCATTCACGCGGTCAGGTTGATGGTAACAGTCTGGAACCTGCTGATGCACGCATCCATCTTCCTCATCTCCCACAATGAATTGCTCTTGCTCCTTCAGGATGCTGTCTGACTGTGCGACAAGCTGACGTAACAAGCCCAATAGCTGGCACAGCTTTAGGTGCTGAGGATGCAATGGTGACAGCATGATATGAATGTTCTTTAGGGTATTGTATGAAGAGCCATCTGAAAAGAAGGTTGGTGCAGCATTGGAGCTGAGTGTTTGGTTCTCGGCACCTGGGAATTGCAGAGCTAAGCTCCGTGCAGCAGCCTTAACTCTGCCCCCTTCGTCATGCTCCTTCTGGCAGTGTTTTCGCTAAAAATCGCACGTCCGTATGCTGTGACTTTGTTTGACAACTTGTGCGGTGAAAAGGAGCTACACTTCTTCCTTGATGAGACGAGTAGGTATATGCGGCATGTGTTCTCCAAAGTTGCGTGGCCATGAAGCAAAATACGTTTTTGATGCCATCTGCTTTGTAGGGGGCAGAATTGGATCTGCTGGAGGAAGCTTAATGTGCTCCCCTGGCTTGCATGGGATCCATCCTTGGCTTTGTGCTGTACCGTGCCTCTCCTGAAGGACCCAGGATTGGTTGTTTTGGGTCAGCCAAGTGCTCTGTTAATTCACAATTAACTGGATGCAGACAACTCTTAAGACACTATTAAGAAAAGTGTGCTTGTAGGAGGACTTTCTTCTGAACCTCTTGGCTGGTGGCTTGCTTACACTCTCGAGCCTTAGGGTTCATGTTTTGTAGGTGGCTCTTTCCTGGTGAGAACATCAGTGGCTGTCATGTCCCGTTGAGTAATATGTAAAGCCAGGCCTTGAGTGTGCCCCTGCTCAAGTTTGTTTAAAACAGCCAGCGGCTTTGGAGGGAGCAGGAATGAAGGGTGGGTGCAACCAGGGGATGACACCACGACCACTGAGTGGAAGATTCAAGTCATGACCAATAGCCTTGACTCCATAAACAGTTTTGATACTAACTTGGAGGAGGTTGCATCGGTGGTGGGACAGCGTATTCCTTCTCAGGGGCTTCTTTTAGGCCTAGAAACATGAATGCACATGAAAGCACCATCGGGCTTGGTGGCTCTGCCCGCAGAGCTCCTCAAAGCCTTGGGTTGGCTGGACACATCCACTCTGGCCAGGAGCCATGCTGGGAGAGTGGAACAGGACGTGGAGCCCAGCTTCAGAGACTCGCTGGAGGACTCCAGCTGGCTTGTAAGCCAATGGAGCTGAAAGCAGCCGCTGTTCCATCTGGGCCAAGAATTTCTTGGGGCTTAATTGACCTGTCCTGGCGCCGGGCTGTAATGCCATTCCAGTGTCAGATTTATTGCTATTGACAGGCGGTTGCCCGAGTGCCTGGTGCAGCTTCTGCGGCTCATGCGTTCCCAGTGGGGCAAATGCTGCTTGCTTTTTCTGGACCGAAATTAAGATCTCAGTGTAGGGTTGCTCATTAGGCTTTTTTGACAGTCTAGCACTGCTCATCTTGATGCTTCATCTTGTTTCTTATGGAGAGGCGATCACACAGTGTGTATTTTTGAGTGAAGTGTGATAAGTTCAGTGAAGATTTTGGTCCTTGCTCTTACTCAGACCTTCTCTGCATGGGGGGAAGGAATCCTTTACCTGTGTATATTTTTTGTGAGCACATTAGCAGTATGTGGCCTGGGCTTCACGTGCCTTCCTGGGCTGTTTGCAGCCTGGTGGTATTTTGCTGGGAAGAAGCTAGCTGCAGGAGCAGAGCTTCCTGGGCTTCACCTTGCGGAGGAGCTGCTTTTTTTGGGGGAGGTCAGGGGGACTGCCTTGTGTTTGTAGCTTGGTCTGAAGGATGACCTGCTTGTATCACAGCGGGGCATGGGGTGCTGGCACATGGATGTGAGTGTGCCATCCAGGGAAGTTGAGCTTGGCTCTGAAAGGTGATTGTTTCAGAATGGTGGTGTCTCACTCTGCAGGTCTTTCCCCCAAAATCTAAGCCTGTTGTCTTGTCTCTACTTCAGCACCTCTGCCATTCCCACCCATTGTCCTTGTAGGGAAGCAAGGGAACCTGAGGAGCCGGGTTTGGTTTCACCTTTGGTCTCTGCAGTATCTGACTTGCAAAGCCCTCGGATGGGTGGTGCTGTACAAGAGCCTCCCATGCCTGAGATCCTGTTCAGTACGAAGGTTTTGCCTGGAGGTACTAGATTGGGATTCATTGGTAAAGGAGGCAAGCAGGCCACATAAAACACTCCCTTTCATATGCCCTAGTGGTTCCTTACTGCCAGGGTGTCCTACCAAAGCCAGCTTGCACGTGAAAGCGGCAGTGTCGGCATGTGGGTGCATGCTGAAACACACCTGCATCTCAGGACATTGCTTTCTCTGAAGCTGAGTGTGAATAATAGAGACCACAGATGTGCTGACCAGGTAAACTGTCCCAAAATTAAAGTCTCCATTTTCTTAGCTCTTCCATAGATCTGTCCGAACATCTGAAGTGGACTGTTCCACCTCCTCAGCCATGTTGTAGCCTGCTCCCGTTGCTGGCATCCTCTGAGTGCCTACACACAGCTCACCTGTTGCTCGGGCACTTGCCACTACTCTTTGTGCCTTTATAGTTAAGAGTTGGCTTGTCCTAGATGATGACTGGCTCAGAAGCGAGGTCCTGCCGTCCTCCCTGCTGCCCAGGGGAAGACCACAGCCATGGTCTTCCTGCTCGATGGTTCCTGCCTGGAGAAGGAAGCAGGGTATGTGGGGACAGGAGGCAGCGTTGGGGTATTGCTCTGCTTTGGGATCTCCAGTCTTTCCTGTTGTCGTGACCTGCTTTCAGCACAGCGAGGTTTCAGGAGAAACCTGACAGCTCTCTGGACACAGTGGATATTTGGTTATGATCTCTTGGAAGATGGGAAATCTCACAAAGTTCATGTTTAGCCTGAGCTTAGGCACAGGAACTTTCCCGCCTGCTTGTGTGATGATCATAGCTTTGCTGCTACACCAGGGGCTGTCCTGCCTGCTCTTGGCCACTTCTTCCCACACTGATGCTCAAGGGTTTGTGCAACCATGTGGGGAACTGGGTCAGGGAAACGATCCAATTAAAAGCTATGCTGAGCAACATCAAAAGCAGGTTTTAACCAGACAGTTTCCCACGGCTGCACAAGTGCTTGTGTTGGTAAAAGAGGGCTTTGGGCCAGGGTAGGAATGGGCAGCTGTGGATCGAGTGTGGTGGGATGGTTTCTTCTGATGGTGGTGCCAGTCCATGAAGACTTGCTGAACATGGCCTGTATTGATAGGCAACGGTAGGGACAACAAACCTGACTCGTGCTGGGATTATGGCTGGAGAGGCTTCATTTTCTTTCCAGAGAGCCCAGTCTCGCTCCCTTGCAGATGGGTTGATGTTTCAAGGCTGCTGTTGCTCATGGAGAGCCTCCTTGCCACGCTTTCGGTAGGGTCTTCTCCCAAGGGTGCAGCGCAAAGGGCTGTGGGCGCAAGAGGGGAATGGTGGAGCTGTACCGCACTCATGCCTGTCCTCGCTGCCTGGGGCGAGGGGGGTTGCCTTCAGTAATCCTGACTAATCCTTTAATCTGTATCAACACTGATAGGTATTAAAGCAGCAGATAAGGTTCAGACCATGGCTTGGAGCTCAGCGATATCCCCACCCTATTCTAGCTAAATCTGTGCTGATTGTGCTTTCTCTTAAGGGGACCGTGTTTGTTTGCTGAGTGGCTGGAGTGTGTTGAGCGGGTAGATTAGCTGCTCCCAGCTGGAGCATGCCCTTGTTGCTGGGCTCCAGCTTGCCAGACAAGTCCATCGATCCGTCTATGTATGTTCCCTGCGCAGCATCCTGTGCTTGCTGGAACGAACCCCTCCAGTTGCGTGTTTCTCTGCCGATCTGGAACAGGCTTTTTATCTCTTATGTCCAGCTGGATACAAGCCTGATTTGGCTGTAAACACTTCATGGAGCTCTTAGGCAGCAAATGTGAAGCTTCCCTGGATCAGACGGTGCTGCTGATCTGCAGATCCATGCTGCCTGCTGCTCTGTAGCAGGGTTTCCCTCCTACCCCACCTCCAGACCAGGAATCCCACCACCATGTCCTCCTCCTCCAGGCCTTCTGCGCTTTCTTTTTGGGCACCTTTACTCATGACTAAGGGCTGTGATGTTCTCACTTTTACAGCATGTGGGCACCTTGGGTTCCCCAAATGATCCAATGTTCTTCCATGAAGGCGGGACTTCTGAGCTGTCCACTGTACTTGGTGGACAGCAAACAAAGGTTGTTAATGCCTGGAAGAGCAGCTCCTAGTTGAGTTCCCTACGCAAAGCAAGTGGTCCCTGTTGTTTTAGCTGTCCTAGGCTTGTCGTCCCTTTTCCTGTCCTCTTCCAGCTTCTCCCCATCCTCATGGGATTGCTCTGAGTTTGCCACTGGTTCCCTCATCAGCAAAGCCACAGTTAATCCTTCCCTTAAATCCTTTAAGCTGTCAGCAAACAGCCCCCTTCTTAAACTTCTGGCACGCAAGCTTGGCTGGGATGGATCCTGGCTCACAACCCCAAGGTTTTATTTTTATTCCTAGATTATCAGCTCCTGGTCCCATTTTTGGCCAGCACTGGAGGCTCCCCTCACCATCGCTATGGAGCAGTGGGTGGCTTGCTTGTGCGTGGCCTGCAGTGATATATCCTAGGTGTAAAAATATTCAGGTTCTTAATTACCTAATGACAGGTTCCCAGCGTGTCATGTTGTTTGAAGTTGTGGGTGAAGATTTGTTGCTTAGATTCAATGCGGCTGAGGTCTCACCTCTCCGAGGAGCCTCCTGTCCCGCAGGGCAGCATGTGTTGGCCTTGATTCTGATCTATGTGGGCTGGATGGGGCCAGAAAGGGCTAGAAATCTAGAATAAAGCTTTTTCCATAGGCATGCTCACCTCTCTATTTGAACCCTCAAATCCTTGCATAGCTGTTTCACTCTGAGCAGTGATGATGGTGCACTGACAGTTTGTCTGTTCCAGGTTTGTTTATTCCTTCAAAACACAAGGTCGTATCATTGTGTTGGGTCATATTTTCATCAGTGATTAGGTTAGATGCTTCAGTTGTTGCACGTCTTCTTTTGGAGGATCTCTGAATATCCCTTCCTCAGGAAACCATTATCCTCTAAGGCATTTGGCAGAACCCAAGGGAACAAAAACTCGGCAAGCGCTCCTCAAAGTTTCAACCTGCATGTCCTGAGTTTCTCTCCCATGTAATTTGGTTTGGTACTCTGCACGAAATATGCTTCGGAAGTGATGGGATTTGCGTTGCACTTGGTCTCCGGGGCTGTCAAACGAGCACCACAAACCTTTTCCCACTCTTGATCCCAGGGGGAGGAAAGGCTCCAAGGCTCCCTGAGGAATATCGAATGGCATCTTGCCACAGAGTGGCTCCGTCTGGGGGTTACTCAGTAAAACAGAAGGAAGGAAAAAAAAAAGCTTAATACAGCGTTGGCAGCCGACAGCTCCAGAGGGTTGTGGCTTTCAAACTGCGATGGTTCGGCTTGGTGACTCTTGATGGTTCAGCTTGGTGACTCTCGGCTGACTCAGGTGCAGCTTATCTCTCCAATCTGGCAGAGTAAACAGGATTTGGAGGAAACGCTGTATTAAATTTGAGTTTCTGAAAAATTAATTTCTTAAAAAAAAATCATTGTGCTTGTTAGCACAGACTAATTGTGAAAGCCACATGGCTTGTGAGTGTGGACCTGTGAAAACCCTCATTTTGCACAGGCTGTTTTGCTGCTTGCTCCTTGCCTAGCAGCGCAGGAGAAGGGACCGCTTAGCTGTGTGTTCCAGCAGAATCGCACCAGTGGCAGGATTCACGGAGCAGCCAGCTCTGCCTCTGAAGCCTGTAACGCTGCGAAAACCCCAGGGCTGAATTTGGGGTGAGTCGAGGTGGGAGAACACCCATGGGCAGGTGTCGGGCAGCTGCAGAGCTGCTCCCATGAGCAGTACTCCTGCCTGCTGGTTGCCATCTCTCTTTCCAGGAGCTCAAGGGAGGATCAGCCTCCAGGCGTTACATGCTTTCATGCAGGCTGATGTGCTTGCTCACCTACCATCAGCAAGCACAGGCTTGAACAAAAGCTGGTTGCCTGAATCTGGAATCCGCATGTGGGTAGGGGTTTTTTTGTGTTGTTTTTT
>VZTV01066307.1:0-15686 GCA_013400875.1 Anhinga rufa
CAGAACCAAACACTTGTCTAACATTACTTCCAAAAATCTTCACATTGCAGCCTTGCAAGCAGAGAAACATCATCCTTATTTGTGTCTAGAAGCATGGTACAGATAAACTAAATGTGCTCGAGGAAAATTCTATTACAGGTAGAAAATGGACAGGGTAGCAAACAGTTTACTCAGACATGTTTGCATGCAACACGTTATTCAGCCACCGGATGGCAATCTGTTGTACAAAGCCCAAGCAAGTGACAAACCAGCACTTTCAACAGTGGTGGAGGCTAATATCTGAGATCTGAACACCTGGTTTAAGTTGCTTTAAGTGCTGACCTATAACTTCCAACAACAATATTGCTTTCTAGGTCAACGACACTCCAAAGCCCATTTACACAGTGGTAAGACAGAAAATGCTAGAGACATTAATGTCTTCCTTGGCTCAAGGTGGAAGTACAATGGTGTGAAGGAGTAAGATCATGGAAAAGTCAAACTGTAAACAGTTCTGACAAGTCTGGGCAAAGCAATTTAAGTTATCATTATCCAGATGGATGAGTCCCACCTTTCTACCACAGCTCTATAGACTACATTGCAACCAAACCAGAATAGGACAATTTTCAGTGTCCCAACAACCCTTGTTAATGATAGAGGTTGCTAGTGTACAATTCCTTACCTCATATTCAAAATTACTTTCAGCAAATAGGTCATCCATAATATCATGAAGTGGAAGGAGTTCAGCATAGCAACTTTTGAGGCATGTCTACATTGCAGACTGCTTTGGAAAGGCTTGCACAGCTATTGAATGGAGTGTAAATGCAGCAGTGAATTTATTGCAAGTAGAGGTACACACCCATTGATTCCCTTTCCACTACACTGTGCTCATTCTCATCTCTTGAGTTAGTAGGCATGACGCTTCAGATTCTCCCTCAGCAAAGCTAGCCCAGTTAGCAAGTTTGTAACAGCTAAAATAATCTAGGGGACAGTAGGAAGGAGCAATGAACCTAAACCAAAAAGGCCATGAAGAGGATATATACCATAAGCTGGGTTCCTGTGTTCTGGCAAGTCAGCAGAGCAAGCTAGAAGCAAAGTAACCCATTCACAAGCATTAATGGTTGAGAGACTATGACTTTCTTCTTTCATTCTGTAAAAAGCTAAAATTTCATGAGGTCTCACTTTAAAAAATAAAAATAACAGATTATTTCTGTTGTTAAATTTCATTTCTGCTCTTCCTGTCCCCGAATGAACTCAGACAAGTGTCCATCCCGTGATGACCTTGCCACAGCCATAGCAATACAGCTACTGTGTAATTGCTGTGTAGTACAGCACGTGTACACACCATGCAGCCTAAGGGATAATCAGATGTTGGGGACAAGATTCCAGGAATCTTCTCTGATCATTTTGTAGTGCAGCTGTTAGCTCATTTCAGGGGAGCTTTTCCTCTGATGCCTCTTTCATTTTCTTTGTTATTTACAGGGAAGGAGTGAACTAAAAAATCAAAGAAAATACTAAGGTGTTTTGGGTGGAGGGAAAAAATACAGTTCGTGTAGAAAGGAGGGAGTTCAGTGCACAATTTTTGAGCTGACCTATGTAATTTGAGGATTGGAGGCAGAAAATTGCTTGCCATTCAGAGCATGGTGTCTGAGTCTCAGTCTCACTAACCTCTGAAATCCCATAGACCACAGTTACACAGTGCCAAAGGACCGGTTCACCTGTCTCCTGGGTGGCTAGAAAAATTAGTTGGAAGAATCTAAACCTACCTGCTTTGTAGAGCTAATGCCAAAAAAAATCTCCTCTTTGCATGCAAATTCAAAGAGTGATTATGAAACACACGTGTTGCAATTTTAAGATAAGCTAAACATTAAGGGTTTTCATAAAGGGGCTATGCAAGCTATATGACACTCTTCGGTCTGTGGTAGTTCAAAGAAAGGTGAAAGATATTATTTTGCATAAGAAATCACAGAACCCTGTCTTAATATCTGGGTAGATATCTGTTCTTCTTATAGCTTATTATTTATTGAAGAGAGAATGAGAATTGCTACTACTTTTTCGGGATATGGCTTAAGAGGCATGATGGTGTTGGGTTGATGGTTGGACTTGATGATCTTAGAGGTCTTTTCCAACCTTAATGATTCTATGACTCTACGATTCTACTACAAGTCTAAAGCAAGAGGTAAACCACAGGTGCAGAGAGCAACTGGACAGCTTCAGGGATTTGCCATAGCATAGGATTTATCTCAAAATCCACAGGTACACAATTCAAACACATTTCCTCCTCTTCATTTGTCAGTATGCTTCTGTTGAGCATATGACAACAAGAGTCAGTGATAATACATGCCACCAAATGTTTTTCTCAATGGGGAGAACAGATAGTCCAGATGTGGAGATAGAGCTAATCTGGGATGATGACAACATAGCACCCTCTCACTGCATGGCCAAGTAGGCATATCTTTAACAGTGAGACCATACAGCCTGGATATTGATACCTAAGGATATTTGAAAGACTGGAGGTGGAAGGAGTTGGGCCTTTGTGTTTACTAACTTCTCAGCTGTAGGCTTGACATGAAGAGGGAGGGATTTGGTTTCACAGTAAACTAAATGCTCCAGCAGAACTCATGTTCAGCATTCAGTCAAAGCAGAACATCCTTCTTCATGCTATTATAGAAAATACTGATTAAGAAAAGACATCCAGCTACAAAGGAAGAAAAAAGAAAGTTATTGAGGATTTTCCCAGCTTTGGGACTTGCGCTGTAACACATTGCCCCTGTCATTCTTGAGAAATAGCTGCAGTACACCTTATATAATTTAGCATGGTCAGAGTCCAGGGGATGACTGCAAACACTGGACATACATGTGACAGAAGGAACAGCACTTTCCTTTTCCTTCTCTTCTTCCCAGATCTGAGGAGGAAAAAAACATGGTTTTGTTCTCCCTGTCCCATTCCACCCCAATGGGAAAAATCCCCACCTACACTAACAGCAACAGAGCCTTAATCAGAGCCAAAGCCCTGGGCATAGTTCCATCATCAGAATATATTTTATGGTCTTCCTTGCCACATAAGTGCAAGTAGGGAACTCTATACACACACCACAGCGTAGGTGGGAGCGTGAGGCACCTGGCACTACTTTGCCCACAGCAACATCATGGCATAACATCAAGAATATTGTCATATACAGATCCAACAACCAATGAGGAGAACTGCAAAACATGGCTCTTACAAACACTGCTGTATCCTTGGAATCACTGATTCAATGTAGGGGACTGGGAAGGAAGAAACACTGGAAACAACAGAGGCTGTGGCTGATGGACTGCAGAAAAGGCTCAGGGGTCCTGGTGGACAGTAGGCTGAATGTGAGCTTTGGCAGCAAAGACCAGCTGCCTCCTGGGCTGTAACAACAGGGCCACAACCTGTAGATCAAGGGAAAGGGTTATCCCTCCCCTCCTCAGCACTCTTCAGACCACCTAAATACTGCATCCAGTTGTGGTCCACGCAGTACAAGATGAACATGGACAAAGCTGAGCAGGTGCAGCAGAGAGCCACTGGGATGGTAGGATCTGAAGCACTTGCCCACTAAGGAGAGGGTGAGAGACCAAGGCTTGTTCAGCCTGGATAAGACACTGCTTTGGAGGGACTGTTGAAGGGTCAGAAGCCACCCCGCTACCTATGGGGAGAGGTCATCAAGAAGATGGAAAAAGGTTCTTCACAGCGGTGCATGGTAGGGGAACAAGAGACAATAGGCATAAGCTTAAATAAGGAGATTCAAACCTTTTCCCCATGAGGACAGTCAAGCAGTGGAACATGTTGTCCAGAGAGGCTGTGTGGTCTCCAACCCTGGAAGTTTTCAAGACTGAACTGGATAGAGCCCTGAGCAATCTTAACTGACCACAAAGCTGACTCTGCTCTGAGCAGGGAGCTGAGCTAAAGACCTCCTGAATTATGCTATGATACCTATGATTTGGCTTACTACAGAAGTCACTGTCCCAGTTTTCCAAATCTTCCCTTAGTAGCCTGCCTTGCACTCTGGTCTGTGAAAGGAAAAACAGAGATTATACGCATGTGCACTTCTCAGTGACAACATTCTGGATAACAGATTGGCACAGCAGGTAGATGTCAAACCAATAAAGAGTAAAACTAAAGAACACTAAAGATAATCACTGAATTTATCAGAGCATTACATCACATTCTTTTAATTTTCCTTTCTTCTCTAGTCACAAACACAGCAACATTGGCTTCATTACTGAGCTCTGAAATTAAATGGGGCAAGAGAGAGACTCAATCTCTTCAACAGAAAGGGAAAAGTAAATATTTCCTTCTGCCCTGAAAGCCTGCATGACCCAGTTCCCTGCCAACACACAGATATGAAAGAGATGTGAAAGAGAAAGGGTGAAAAGCAGTAAAGGCTCTTCTTACAGCCTGCCTGTTGAGAAGTGATGAACCCTTATCTATTGTTTTATCCATTTCCCATCACAAAGCATGCCCTTGTTTGCCACGCTTAAATTCATGTGGCCAGTTATCTCACATCTATATTTTTGTTCAAAACGGAGAAAGAAGTGGGACCTTTTTTGTTCTGTTCTGTCACCAAACAGCATCATTTCTCACTTAGGATGAAATTTAATAAATCCTCTGGTGAGCTACAGCTGTGACATAAGGAACAAACAAGGTCAGACTGGGTGCAGAACAATGATGTGTCACCCAACAAGCTGTTGGAAGTGATTCTGCACAGGACGTAAAGAGATTGAAACGGGAGACTTTGTCAATCCTAGCCCTGAGCAACAGGACTGTGTGCTTTGGCTTGGACTGCTGCAGGCTCTTCACTGTAGCCCTTGGTAAGGAAAATCCCAGTGGGGTAATTCAGTCTGTTTAGGTAGGAGAGCTCTCTCCTCTGGAGAGACCTGGACCTCCAGAAAGACATTCAAAGGACACCCATTTCAGTTTATCTCTAGCCTACCCATAGCAGTAACGAGGGAAAATACCTGACTCAAGCTTTCACATTTTGGGCTGCTTCTCTTAGGGAGCCAGAAGACTGAATACCTCTGGAGGCCTGAGAAAGCTCCCAGTTTCCAGGAGATTTGCCTGGAGATCAGGCCCAGTAGCTACCAAAGCCAGTGATTTCTCTGCCTGTTCATTCTGCTCAGTGATGGTGGGCCAGCCTGCAGGCAAGAGGGACGCTGTAGCCTCCTAAGGGTTCCCCCTGGGACAGCACCAGGACTGTTGCACATGCCTGCTTCCAGGGGAGTCAAATGTCTTAAATATTATTTAAGTACCATAGTGGGAAACTCAGCCAGGTGGTCTGAAGTATGTGGCTGAGCACCTTGTTCCAGATCCTCCAGAATCTACAAAACACAATGCAGAAGTCCCAGTTTTCTAGTTCCTTATGTTTTAACAATCTAGAATCACACATTAATATACATACATAAATATATATACACACACATCCATACATATATCCACAGATAGACTCTGTAGATATATATATGCATTTATACAAATTAACACAGTCCATAATCGCGTAATGACAAGATATTATACATGTGTGTGTGTGCATTTGTATATACAGGCACAAACACAAGTTTGTGAGAACCTAGTTCTCACAGAACTAAGCTAGTTACGCGTAGTTTTAGTGCACATTTAGTACAAATACAGTTTCAGTCCATGTTTCTACAACAAGCTAATACTTTTTTTATGCCTCTTTTCCTATTTGATTTGAAATTTTAAAACTATTTTGAGACGATGACCAATACAATGCTGGTTCTAAAGGATCTGCTCAGTTTCAAAACAAAGTTGTTTTCTAAAATAGTCTCATATTTATATTTCTCAAGTTCTAAATTACCATAAATTTACATTTGAAGTTAGCCAAATTGTATTTCTAGGAAAGTTCAACAAATTTGTTTCAATCACAAGGAAAATAATCTCTGAACGTATCGATCTTTCCCCAATTTCACATACATACAAAGATTTTGTCAGCTTAATCTTTTAATAGATTAAGAAATCTGAGATGAGATTGGAGTTGTTGACCAGTTCTGCAATGTATTATTTTCTCCTGCTTTTCTAATATGACAAATCACTGAAATAAACTGTATCTTTTGAATTCATACTGTGAAGGACATTAGAAAGTGTTTTCTACTATTTCAATCTTTATTCCATTTTCATTTTTTTTCTGCACTTCCCTCATTCATTTCCCAAGCTCAAACAAGTCCTTGGACATGAGAACTCACCAGAAGATCAGGTGTCCTGAACAGTACAGGGCAGATTAGAAACAAACCATCAAGGTTATTGCTCATCATTCAGCCACTGAAATAAAATTATTCTTCTGGTTTTTTCTACTCTTTCTTTTCTCATTCCATAAGCAATTGTGATTATTTTAACTTTAAATATCTATGCCAATGATCATAATTGCATAGCATTTTATTTTCTCTTAAAATTGGAACCTTGGGAACCAAAGCAGGAAACTTCATGAAAAGAAAAATCACATTCAGACTTCAAAGTTGAAGGACTGTTGCTTACATGCTTCCTGCAGCTGATGGGAAATCACTCATGGCACTGAGACTGTACATAGGGTGAGCTCTAGTGCAGACCAAACCAGAAAAGTCCTTCACAGCCTTGTACATATACTGGTACTGCAAGCATATCTGAGCTACAGACATCAACAGCCAGGGCTAAAAGTTTATATATTAAAAACGAAATTCACTTGCTTGGCACCCATTTCACTGCATGCTTCCTCACTCCAGCCTGGTCCTGCACTTCCTCTATCCCTGAAAACACTGATGAGCAATTATGTGTCCCCCTTTCAATAACCTCATCCACGGAGATTCCTGCATTTAGGAGACAAAGATGAGATTTCTATCTCTCCCAGCCATTGGTGGTCTCTGATAGAGAGGCAGAAGTCACATGCACAGCAAAAATGACATGCACATTTATGAACATTAGAGGGTTTATCTCCCTCATGCTGCCAGAAGCAGCCAGCCCATAAACATCTGAGACAATTCACCTCATATCTCAGGGAAGCTTGAGCGAATACTCTCCTTAGAAGTCAGCCACAGCCTCACAGAAAGCTCTGAATCACACCTGGGGTGAAGCAATCTTGCTTAACTCTTTTGCACATCCTTACCATGTCTCTTCTCACCACCAGGAACCTAGCAGACTGCTGTAATTCAGAGGGATGTCTCAGTACTATTTACAAACACACCTCCTTGTGCAGAACTGCTCTCTCAGCATAAATGCAAATCCAGACCCCGCAGTATCTCACATACATAACATTTAAGTGCTATGCAGATCGTGCCTAGATGTTTTGAGAAGCTGTTTTCTTCTAAATGTTGAAACAAATACAAAAAATCTGCTATTCTTCAAGCCATGATTTTTCCTGGCAAACCTCAGTGCAGGGTCACTCAGAATATATCTTGTGGATTTAGGCAGGCAGAAGAAACAAAAATAGCCAGTCTCTGCTGGCAGAATGTATAGACAGAGACATGCAGCTGTATTAATGTGGCTGAAAGCCTGAACTAACATATCTCAAGGGCTCTCAGAAGGACTTACTAGCTTGGGTACAGACAGATGTATCCATGTTATATGACTTCTGGCTCAGAGTGGGCTCTCACAAGCATACAAAAATGCAGATCACAAACTTTGTGTTTCCAGTCTCTTTTGGCCAAGCAAGGAGAGCCAAGACACTTCTCTCAGCCATCTGAAAATGGAGAAGAAATGCAACATAAGGATGATAAACCCTTATGCAGGGAGAAAGGGACACATCAACTGATCCCACAACAGGTGCCATTTCCCACTTGGTAAAACACAGAAGACACTTAGATCCTTTAAAAACCACTCTGAGAAGCGTTATAAAAACCAGATAATATGGTCATTCCTGCATTTCTCTGTGGTGGGTTAGCCTTGGCTAAGGGCCAAACTCCCACCCAGCTGATCACTCACTCCACATCCTCAAAGCTCATGGGTTGAGATAAAGACAGGAAAGTCACTTACTATTTACTGTCACAGGAAAACCAGACTCAACTTGGGGAAATTAACTTCATTTATTGACAATTAAAATAGAATCTGAGAGCAAGAAACAAAGACAAAAAATTAAACTGACACTTTTCCACCCTCACCTTTCCCCATGCCCTCCTTCCCCCCTTCACTGCTGACTTCTCTCCCCCACCCCGAGGGGCACAGGGGAGGGATGGGGGTTGTAGTCAGTCCATCACAGCCCCTCTTGGCTGCTCCTCCCTCCTCACACCTCTCCCTGCTCCAGCGCGGGCCCTTCCCCGGGCTGCAGTCCTTCAGGGACAACCTGCTCCCGCCTGGGCTCTCCACGGCCACAGCTCCTGCAGGAAATATCCCCCNGTTTTCCCCCCGGCACCCCCAGCTTGGCTGAGGGGCTCAGCTGTGTCCTGCCGTGGGGCTGTTGGAGCTGGCTGGGACCGGCTGTGTCCGGCACGGGGCAGCCCTGGCCTTTTCCCACAGAGGCTGCCCTGGAGTCCCCACTGCCAGCACCTGGGCACAGACACCTGATATTCTCATATATTTATTTGCTGTGGATTCAGCAGGGATGTTATTGCGACATGCCTGTGTGGAAAAACAAAACGCTGTCTAATGACCTTAGTGTGAAGTGATACTAAATCATATGCTAATAAAGACAAAACTGTGTCCTGTGGAGAGGAAATAAACACCAGTTTATGTCTTCAAAGGCAACTTATTTTCTTTGTGATCTACTATAGCCCTTACTACCACATGTCCAACAGACTGCACCTCATCTTTGTTCATCTCCAAGGAGCTTCCTTTCTGTGCATGTGAGAGCTCAGACCCATGAGCAAGTTCCTCACAGCAAGGACAAAGACAACACAGTACAGGTACAAATAGCAAAGTATTCCTAACTTGTTTTAGTACAGCTAAGGAATTACCCACACAGTTTTAAAAAAGCTTGGTGTGGCCTCAGACTGTATTGTATTTATATTTCTAAGTACTTGTTTTTAAGAGAAAAGAATGTCAATGGAAAGAGAAACAAAAAAGGTCAGCTAAGATTGTTGGGGGACAAAGATACACAAAAAGCTTGACTTGACATACGTATATAAAGGTTGAGAGAGAATATGGTGACTCATGCTTGTAAAGGATTAATGCCAAGAGAGTGGAAGAGTTAACTAACTTTATTTATGATACTGGCACAAAATCACCTGGATACATAATGTTCAGAAATAGACTTAGGTTGGAAAATTACAAGATCATTTCTAACAATCCAAGAACAGTGGTTTTGCCCAGGCAAGACTGATAAGGTTCATCATGGATTGAAGAGAGAAAAAAAATGCTTCTCTTCATACTACTAGACATTGTCTTCTTCCTCAGATCTCAGAAGGGATTTGTTAGATTGAATTTCTCCTGCTGCTGGAAGACAGAATAAGTGCTAACAGACATGTCTCCTACTTCTTGAAGAATCATATCATAGCAGCTCTAGGTTTCACACTGGGGGTGGTGAGGTTAGTATTATTTATCAAGCGCCAAATGATTCCAGTGGTTGTGCTAAAAAATTGATTTATTTTGGAATGGGTATCAGCAAACTTGAGGGCAATTTATGCCTCTAGCCAAGACCTGGTATAATTTTTTTAGGTGTCACTGTCAGCTAGTTTTTTAACTGGAAATTTGGCATTTAATTTGCATTCACTTAAATGGAAGTGAGACAACCAAACACCTTGGTAAAACTGGCCCCAGATTTTTTTCATACTTAAATCCCTGGTCAATAAATAAAACATAGAAAATCTGTGCTACTGTTCTTTGGCCTTTCTCTAGACTCAGTTGTGATCTCTGTGGTTTATGGAGCTTAGCTTACCTTAGTCTTACTATGTGCTTGCACAGCAAATCAGTCTGGTGAGGACTCCTGTTGTTACTGTGAGATAAATAACAATAGGAGCTGGGAATGCATAAGTAATTCACATGTGCTAGCAAGTATGAATCCTCCACCCTCTTTAATAAAAGAATACAAAAATTCCTGTAAACCTCTATAAGAAACTATATGGAGGGGAAAAAAAAATCCCACCACATTAATCGGTCCTGATTTTGTAACACTTAAGCAGATTTTGCCCATCTATTAATTTTGCATGCATTACACACTTGGGCTAGGTATTAACTGCACATTTGTACTTATCTAGAAGAAAGAAAGTCAATCCTAGAAGTGTCCTGGATGGCAAAATTCTTCATTTGCAACCTAATCAAATAATGAAAGAATTAAAAGTAATAATCAACCTATAATAAAGCAAGGAAATGTTATGTAATCAGGCCTATTCATATAAATGGATCTTAAAATCCCGCTTATTTAACATTCTAAGTTTCCTTTATTGAATAATACATAGTCTATTGAACAATTCAACTTAAAACACAGGGCTGAATGTTACATATTAAATATTAAGCACACAGCAAGGAAAACAGTTGTGTTCCTTGAGGGCATACAACTCTGGGCTGCTGGCTTACTGGTTCAAAGGGAAGCAGGAGGGCGTAGTCCCCATGCGGGGAACCCTAGTGGAAAATAAGGACAGAAGGAAGCAAAGGGAAGATTTCTGTGACTGGTGGACTTTTTTTACAAATTTAATGAATCTACATTGATGGGTGTCATAAAAATAAGACACACCTAAAAAATTGTCTCTCCCATTCTACAGAATATTTTTAATGGAACAGCTCCTTTAGTAGCAAAAGGAGTTGCAAAAGACTGATAAATCATATCAGCCACACTGATTGCATAATGTTAGAGTGTAATGCAGTATTTCTCATTCCTTTCATTATTTATTTAACCTTTTCGGTGGAAAAAAAAGGTCTTTTTATGGACTATTATCCCTTGAAATTAAGAATTTCACCAAGTTGAAAGGATTTTGATGACACAGACTAAATAGAATTGATCCAATTATTTTGGTACCAAAAATGTATTTGACTATGTTCACCTCCTCTGACCCCCTAAGCAAGCAGCCACAACAGCAGCAGGTGTTCAAGAACACAGAGCACTTTAAAACTTTGTGAACTACTCAAAACAGTCAAAGAAACTGGGTGGCATTTGAAGTACTATAAACCAGGGAAATCTTACTGAAGTGAACAGCTAAAAGTAGTAGATGGTTGAACATCAAAATCATAACAGGGTCTGACAATGAGAAGTTTGGAAACTTCTTATAAAATTTGTTCCTTTAAATATTTTTGATCAGTGTTTAAATTCTTAACAGGGTGCACAGAGTACCTGGTGTGGCCTACTCGGACAAATTCGATTAGTTGTTCTGAATACCCTGGTCATCTAAACTGGAAAAGGTTGGCTAATAGCTGCAGATAGGGCAGAGATTCATCTCTCTAAGAGCCAGCCATGGTGAATCTCATGTCCCAGTGTAATTGCAGTTAAACTTTCAACTAGATTTAGGACTAAGCACAGGCTAACTGGGTGAAACTTAACTGCTGTACTAAATAGTACAAGGGTGTTTTCTGGCCTTAACTCTCAAACCGGAATTGCACTGCTTGCTTTGTATGAAACAAGTGTGACCTACAGTTACATTAGCAGTGAACAATGATGGATGTTTGCCTGGGAAATGTGAGAAGTAGGGGCCCTCATTTTTTTACCTGAAGTAACTGTTCTTTCTTTCATAACCCTAATTACTATTCACTGTAACTATGACTTTTATTGAATTATTTAGCAAGATTTAGGTGCTGAAAAAGGCTGAAACAACACTGCTTCCATTCCCTTTATGAATCCATTAAAAAGGGGGCATACAATTTGCTCTTGAGCAAGAACACATAAAGAAATTTTTCTTGTCCACAATATTTACCTGAAGTGGAAACTAAACAATAAAGTATCAGAAAAATGTATTCTCCATCCAGAAATATACTTTCAACAACACAACACCTATGTCTTGCATCTTCTTTATACTTTCCTAGAGAAAAAAATATAGGTGTACTTGTATATTGTTCAGCTGGTAACTGTCTTGTATTAAATGCTGTATGAACAGGAAAAGAAACCCTATGTCTCTCAAAATATACATATAAATGCAGTGCAGAGTTTAAACTGTTTTTTACTGTCCCACAGAATACACACAATATGAAACACAAGGTGCCTGCTAGGTTCATTGGAAACCTGAGCTTTCTCATTGATCATTGATATTTTCATAAAGACAATGCACATAGAAATAGAGGTGGGTCAGCAGGATTAATTACAGTAAATTAGGCACCAAAAAAACCTTTACATTAGGTTGCCAGGACATGAAGTTTCTAATTTCAACTGCAAGAGCAACAGGTATTCACAAGTCACTTGAAATTTTTGGTTTGGTACAGACATACGCTTATGATGCACAGATCTATTTAGAATGCAGCTCCTGAATTTGTACACAATTTGTAACAAAAAAAAATAAGCATACAGCCAGCCAGTTGTGATGGAGAGGGCATTGCAGCAGTGAAAACATTTTGCTAAGCAGAAAAAACTTGACACCTGCCTGCAACATCCTCTAAAAGTATTAGGGCTGAATATGTACTAGATAAAAAACCTAAAACATTCAGTGCAAAACTTCAAATTCAAGCTGACTTCATTCATTTGTACAGCTTCTTCCTGTAACTTTTTATGAAGAAGATGATTTTCCTGACAGCAAACATATTCCTATGCAACAACACATTTAGACAAGTGCTTAAGTTCAAGTACATTTTTAATTCCCATGGTTTACTCAACCACGTTCAAAGTCTTAGCTGAAAGCTGGTATCCCAGATTACCATCCTGGATCAGAGAAGTCATCCATTTGTTACAGTATGTTGTAGCTCCCTGGTATAAGAGGCTTCAAGGCACACTTAAAACCCACAAGGGGGAAATTTGATCCATCTCACCTGATCTTTATCAGTCTTCTGGTTGCCATAGCACATGATTTACAATCCAGTCCAAAACATTTACCACCAACATCACTGAACCTCTTGTTACCCATGTACAAATATGTAATATCTTTCTAATTCACTTTTGCTGCTGTTCTCAGGAGTCTGCACATCTTAATCACAATTCCTGTGGAAAAGAACATTTTTGTTGGTTGAATTTGAACTTCTCACTATTTAGTTTCATTGACTGCTCTTTGGTCCAAATGTTCAGATATAGGGAAAACACAGAAGCTCTTGATCTACTTCCTCTAGAGTATTAAATATCTTTTTTTGTTTTATAGTGTTAAACTTCATACCTTTGCTTCAGAGGAGTCATCACCCTTCTTTGGATTCATTTGAGGTCTGAAATATCCTTTTTGTAATAAGGCATCAGTTCTGCACATATTATCTCAAGTAAAGATACACTTTTTTCTCAGTAGCCTTTAGCACAGTCCTTATATATCACAATGTATTTTCTGATTTGCTGTTTATAATTGCAGATGAGAAAACCAGAACTAGTTGAGTTTTTTGGTTCCATGAAATCTATTCTGAAGTAGTTAAGTCTAAAAGTAGACACGTTTTTCTCTCCAACTAATGATGACCATCCCACTTTAGAGCAAATGATTGTTTGAGATGTCTTTCAAGAAAGTAAAATAGATTGTTTATACAATTATGTACATACAAAAGTTTCTTTCCAATATTCTAAACAGCAAGTGTGATTCTAGTTTCAGGGGACATAAAAGGAAATGGTTTAAAATTCAGCCCTCTTAAAAAAAAAAGTCACCACACTAAGTTCTACTGCCTTTACACGTTCTTTCTGATACTCTTTATGCTTTCATAATCACACTATTGAGCTTTTGAAATATCTCTCCCCTTCTGTATGAAAGCCTGAGCAATGCAGAAAAATCAATGAATCTGCCACTCATCAGTGTGTTGCTGAATGCAAATAGTAGAAGCCAATGGAAGAAAAGGAGCCATTCCCCCAAACCTGCCCTTTTCTAATCTCTTTCTCTTAGGATGGTATTTCAGACAGTGCCTTTAGACACCACTGTGCAGTTTAACTTGACAGCAGTCTTTGGAACTGAAAGAGGACTGTATTTCTCAGGTGTGCAGGGAGGCTACACCTATCCCAGCAGTTTCGGCCAGAGTATGCAGTGTGTGGCCCTTCAAAATCTGGCCATTAATGAGTGTCCCTCAGTGTACAAAGTGAAAAGCTTCATTTTTGCTAGCTGCTTGGTGGCATTGCTTCTGAGGAGAGAACAAGCCATTTCAAATTTGGAGATTTAACCGGGCTTAGCAAGCTTGGCAGAGCCTGCAGGAGGAACAACCATTAGAGACACTCGTGGGAAGAGAGAAAGTTGGGAAACAAAGGCTGACTCCCAGGGGCAGAGCACAAAATTAATCTTGATTTCTCGTTTTATTTCCTCTCTGCATGGTTCTAAAGGTTTTTTTGTTGTTGTTTTGTGGTGGTTTTTTTTCAAGTATGAAGTTCCTGAAATAGCAATAGCTAGTGTGGATGCAATAGAGATCCTTTTAGAGATGTGAGGGTGTTCATTGTGGAAGTGAAAGGAAACAGTGAGGAACTACTTAAAGTTAAACCTCAAAGTGTAATAGATTTATAGTATTCAGAGTATCTATATTGAAATGGTGTAGTAACATTTGGTGGTATCTCCTGCTAGGTGGTACTGATATGGAATATGGAGTTTCCTCTATATCTTAAAACTAATCATTAAATAATTTTGGAAAGATAATTCAAGTGGTTAAGTCTGCCTCAAAAATCTTTCAGAGATACCAAACACTCCACAGGAATTAGTTTAGTGGCAGAAGTCGTAAGCCCAGGCATGATCTGTTCCAGAGTAAGGTGAAAGATCTCCATCAACAACAAAATAAAAACGCCATAATTTCTTTTTTTTGTTTGATTGTTTGCTCATTTCAACTGAAATCTGATGGAAGACTCTAAGATGAGCTGGACCTTTGGGACATGCCAAAAACCTCTGCAGCAGGGCACTAGCAATAAGTCTTACCCCATGCTCAGCAGTATTTATCCACATGGGAGAAGATAAACCCTGCAACAGGGATGTAAGCCCATTAGAAGGCAATATTAAGAGACAGGATAGGGATGGCTAGCTTTTGATGTAAGCCAGCAGAGCTATATAATTATGGAAGTCCTGCTATAGACCTACACAGAACCATACACTTCTCATCACCAAAAAGGACCAAGAGAAATTAATTTTCATATGAAAGAAAATGAAAATTTAATCTCTTCTCATGGCTCTTTTTTTTTCTTACATCAGCCCGATCAAATGACAAATACATCCCTATTGCAAATATGGCCTGCAAGCCAGGCTGTCCTTGGAAAGCTACACAGAACCACTACTGTCTTAAGCCTTCAGGCACTGTAGAAGAACAAAACTGATCATCACTATGGTCTTGCTAAAAAGTAAAATATTTTCTCACCCCCTTGTTAGATAAGAATGTAATAAAACACTCATGGAAATCCACAGAATTAAAGTTTAAAGCTAAGGTCTCAGAAAGTTGCTAATATGGTGAGTGGTGCTGTTAGGTTGCTCAGGGTTAGAGACAATAAATTAACACAGACAACTAGAAGTCCTTGGGTATCAAATCTCATTGGGAATATAAAACATCAATAAAAAGTGAGATTAGGGGGAGGGCACAGAAAAACTCCCTAAGGAACCTTTAAGACAACATATTTCATCAGCAGATATGAAAATAAAGATGCACAATGAACACAAGGATGTATCCAAAATAGAAGCTAACAAAAGCCACAGGATATTGTCTGAAGCAAACCACAGCAACCACATACCACAGAAATTAAAGCAATAAATAATCTGCCATCTACAGG
>VZTV01066309.1:0-12837 GCA_013400875.1 Anhinga rufa
ATAGGGGGCTTACAGCAATACAGAAATAGATTTTAATTCATTCCTTTTTTCTGTATTTTAAGGAAACAAAGGAACTAGCCAAAATATTGCTGTAGGTAGTTGGCTAATTATACCAATCACATACATTGGCTGTCTTCCAGATACCAAGTAAGCCAATGAAACTAAGTTGACCAGTATGTTCCCATTTCTAAAGCACCTATAACCTGGCATACAGACTGAGCACAGGTATCTGGATACTGCTGTGCAAAGCAGCCTGGAAAGGCATCTGCCACAACCCAGCAGTGCAGCCCAAGCTTTATAGCAGCTAGAAATCACCACAGCCTGGGGGACATGTAATGCTTGGAGCGGGAGCAGGAAGTACAGGAGAAAGCCATAGCCTGTGTGCACCATGCAGTGGCATTTCGATAAGAGGCAAACTCTTACAGATAAGAGGTCAATCAAAACATGGACCTATAGCTTCCTGGTGATAAAGAAAACTGCCTCCCCCCACCCTTTTTTTTTTTTTTGTCAGGAATAACTGCTGTTTTCCTAAACCATTCACACATGTCTCTCAGCTCCATTTAGAATTGCTGACTTCTGTTTCTTTACTTTACTAGAAAAAAAACAAAAACAACTAAATAACTTAGAAACCAAAGCCACTTGTTTTCACCATGTCTCTCAATCAGTTATTTGAATGAGACCAGTGGCACATGCAGAAGCCTAGTGATGGACTAGGGACTGCAGGATAACTGAAAGAAGTCTCCACTGAAAGTTTACCACCATCAGGTGCATCTCCACTGAAGAGGGATGGGTAACTGCTTTCTTACTCCTCTTCTGCAATGCTGCAAAAGAAACTGAATAAAGAAGAAAGTATCGTACACATTAAGTGATCATTAAACCTCATAATCTGTAAGTGAAACCTTTGGGTCTGATCAAAAAATGGCATGTGATTTTGCAGATTATGAAAATTGTAATTAGTTTACAAAGCATCACTGGAGGTGAATAATTATCACAGCAATTATTAATCACTACCTAGATCAATAACAACAGAGATGTACATGAGATATTTACTTTTCTTAGGACTGATGGACAAAATCCAGTCAGGAATGGCCTGTGTTGAAAAATAAACTATCTTCATTAGTCTTGCTTCAAGAATTATCTACATTTACTGAAACCAGAGAATATTAGAAAAGATGTATTAAATAATCTGTTTTTTTCAGTTTGCATATTTGATAGTTCTCCTGTAATGCTTTGTGGTTCTGGCAACTTGGGCGTTAATCTGGCAAAGATTTGCACATGCATTTACTGCACAGAAAAGTTTCACCGTGACAATAGAGCCACTTACGTTGTACAGAATCAACCTCATGCACAGCTCTTTTCAGGATCAAGACCCGTCTTTACACTCAAGTACCAATATACATTAAGAAGCACACTGCATTCACTGAGACCACTCAGATAAATATTTATAACTGTAGCTAGAATTGGGCTTAGGCCTACAAACATTTGTGTGTATGAATATCTTATACCAAATACGCCCAGGCATTAAATTCATCTTCTCTCCCAATTTATGCCCCTGCTTGGCTTTAGAAGACCAGAAAGACTTTTGCTGGTAGCAATCAATAACTATAAATCACATTACTTTCCTCCCGAACAACTCTTCAGGATCAGTTCTATTTATGAAACAAGTAGACTTTAACGAACAGCCATGAAATTCATTAGTGAGATTTAAAACTCTCCTCAAAAAGAGAGAGGAGTGGGGTTGCTGAGAACTGCTGAGCAGATTCCCAAGCCTATATGGGGCAAGACCGTGGTTGAGCTGTGGTGGCCACACTGCAGCACTGCCTCTGCAAGGATCTTTGTTCCCACCCTGGTGACTTTATTGAGGATCCTGCAATTCTGACAATAAAGCAGCGCTCTTTATGTTTTACAGACTATATAATTTTATCACAGGCAAGAAAAAAATTAAAATGTAATAAAAATGTTCTTGCTGGTTTTACTGAAAAAAATGAAATCTGATAAATCCCATAATCCTAATTTTCATGCTCACAGTTTGGAACAAATGAGGATAATCGTGTATATTCAGGGGCTTTTCAATATAAACTATTGTCCGACTCCTGTGCACTGGTATTACATATAATTTAACAGGATAATCTTTGCAGCACCTATTTCTGGGCTTAATTCAGTTCTTTTGCCTTGCATCCCACTATGGGGATTTTTTTTGCAAAAGAAGGCCAAACAGATCTGTATTGCTTACTGGCCTGCTGTACCTTTACTTAAGTTGTTTTGGAGACTGGGTGTCAAACCAGAAATTGTCCAAATAAATAAGCTACTGGATGTAACGTGACTATGAAAGACTTAATCAGATATATTGATGAATTTTATTAGCAAAAATGCTTTGAGAAGGACACAAGAGTCTCACCTCATTCTTACAGCCAGCAATAGCTAGGGAGAAAGATGAATTTATTATGACCAGAATGGCATGTTTACAGTATGGATACTGAAATTTAGTATTCTGGTCCCTATATTATTTAAAAAAATAGTTTCTTGACATATGCAACACCTTAAAACAAAGATGGATCATTTATAATCTGTGTCTGACAGGATCATATAAACTTGGATTTTAGAAAAGGTGACATATCTATTCAATTGAGTAGTACTTTCCCCCTTCAAACTAGGTAATTCCCCAATGCTTTTGAAGTATATTTCCTTGTTCCATAAAAAAATTCCACACTGATGCTATAGGTTTGAAGATGACAGGTATCTGAAATTTTTATATTCTCTAAGTTGCTTACAAAGTGTTGTATAAGTAAGACTCTTGCAAGGAGCCTTACCCCTGCTTAAAGGATTAATTTGCAGTCCTCTAAATCCATTAAATCAAATTCTAATTAACTTGAAGTCGATATTCTTTAGGCTTTGTTTATTCTACAAAACAATTATGTTTAAGCATGGTGCTGAAATGTATTTCTCTTAGTTGCCTGAATGGACAGAAAAATAATGTGTTAATATGATATGTTTTAGCAAGCCTAGTACAAACCTAATCTGCAGCACCAATATTAACTGAAGTGCTCTTGGAATGAGGTAATGTTCTTGGTATGAGGTACTGCTCTGCAGGAATTAAGGTATCAGACTGAGTCATACTAAATAAGTACAGATAAGATATGAATCCGTAATATTTCAAAGGTCTTGTTTTGATAGAATTTGTATTTGTGTTCCATGCTTTCAAAAACCATTTTGTCAAGTTTTCATTACAGATATTTCCTATGTTTATTGATTTGTATGTGCTCTGTATGGAACTATTGGTATAATTACATAAAACCTTCGAGTTTTAGGAAAAATGCCTCATAAATATGTTGTTCCATATTTCAGAGACAGGGAGTGAACATCACTGAACATCAGGCTTTGGTACTGATGATACATGATGTTTGAAACAATTCCCCTATGCCATGCAGAGAAGAATTACAGTCAGAATGGTACTCTGCTGGAGAAAAAAGAATATTCCGAGGCAATATCCACCAACAGTTTTTTTAAGAAATATGAGTCAGTTCAAACTGGAAATTGAAAAAGAGACTGGTTTTTCTTAATAAGATGAGATCACAACAGAAACAAACACTTTCCTCTGCAATTTTTTCAAATTTTGTAAACAGGAAAAAACCCCATGTGGGAAAATGAAAAATTAAGGCACAAAATACAAGAGTAGTAATTATATAATCTATGAAACTGCTGACTGTAGCATCACTTCCTATATTGTATAATCTTTTTGAAGTCAGTAGTTATACTGCTGTATTAATATATGCTAGTTTAAATATTTGACATAATATACCTTGCTTAGAAAAACGTCTTAATACATTATGATAAAGCAAGTCAAATGTTCCAGCAAAGTAAAATATTCAAATAATATCATCTTTAAAGAAATTAGAAGAAAAGCAAATGCATACTGCTCTGAATCTGTGCTTGGGAAATAACTTAAATGATTAAACATTTTAAAGTTGTGTTGTTATTTTAAGGTAACAAATTGAAATGAAGCACAGTGATTTTTTTATTACAGCTCTTTTCAGCTATATTTCTTTCCACTTGCACATTAGAACAGAACACATTACCACCACTTTGTAGCTTTTTTATAATCCTTTTAATCGGCACTTCCATTTTGTTTCTGTAATTTGCAAATTGCCATTCTTTTCAATGAAAATAAATTATGTGCGTAATTTTACTCTTGACAAAATTGTTTGCTCTTTTTGATTAATCACGTTCCTGGCTTTGTACGTTATCTTAAGCCATAAATCCACAAAGACATAGAGTTATATTTGATTCGGCATTTTCCAAACTTAAATCTTTTGCATTTGTAATGAGAAAACTCTGGCTATTTATTTTCATAGGGCTGATCCAATAATCCATCTCTACTCTAGAAAGCATTAAAAGTACATTTTCAAGTGCTTCAGTGATGAGGGTTGCTTATTTATTAGCTAAATTTGGGCCTAAAACAGGCTACGTATGACAACAAATGAACACTGAGGAATAAGGCTCTGTCAAGGAGTGACAGAATGGAGACTTTCTCTATTTGCTCAAACAGTCAGATCTCACTCTGCATAAATTTAATATGAGTTTTGCCATTATCTGCAATGGGACCAGACCTCAGCCATTATTTCTCATTTTATCATCCATTATTCTAAATTATATACAGCACACACTGTTAAAAATTGTAAGTTAATTTGCTTTCTGTGAAGCAGCCATTCTGAATAAAACCATGCCGTAGCTCTCTAAGGCATGAAAAATACTTCTAATCAAATCTGTCTCTGGGTGGCAAAAAATATGGTACGTGGCTGACAAAGAACAATCAGCAAACATGACTTTGCCATTCTTTTAAGAAAATGTATTCCAAAACTGACCCTGTTTAGACTGGGTTTAAATTTAGAAAGTGTATATATTTATGAAGATTTTACGATGGGTCAACATTATTTCTCACATAACTCTATCAAAGTCTGCATGCTATGCCATGGATGACTGGTGAACATGATTTACCATCTTTATCTTCAGAAGTTGGAATTGCGTCAAGAAAAGCAGAGAAGTCCAAAGACAGAGAGATGGAAAGGAACAGTGTATCAAAGTACTGTACTCATCATTTCACCTGTGAATGAAAGTGTTGTGGTTTTTTTTTCCCAAAAATAAAATCAGCACTCTCTCCTGACCTATGCATGTGGGAAAGGCACCATCTTACAAGGAGCTAAAACTTACAATTGGAATATATTTTTATACCATATAAAGGAACAAAAGGAACACATCTTTTTAATTACTTTAAAATACTGAAATATTACATGCAAAACCAGCAGGAAAACATTACCTATTAATTTTAAACCAGAATAGAATAGAATAGAATAGAATAGAATAGAATAGAATAGAATAGAATAGAATAGAAGAGTTCAGCTGGAAGGGACTTACAACGATCATCTAGTCCTGACCACTTTGGGGCTGACAAAAATTTAAAGCATGTTATTAAGGGCATTGTCCAAATGCTTCTTGAACACTGACAGGCTTGGGGCATCAACCACCTCTTTGGGAATCCTGTTCCAGTGTTTGACCACTCTCTCAGTAAAGAAATGGTTCCTAATGTCCAGTGTAAACCTCCCCTGTCACAGCTTTGAACCATTACCCCGCGTCCTATCACTGGATACCAGGGAGAAGACAACAGCGCATCCCTCTCCTCTCCATTTTACTTTTATTCTTCCTGCTAGATAAACCATATTTGTACAAATAGAGGGATGGGATGTCATCCAGGGAGACCTGGACAGGCTGGAGAGGTGGGCCTGTGAGAACCTCATGAGGTTCAACAAGGCCAAGGGCAAGGTCCTGCACCTGGGTCAGGGCAAGCCCCAGTATCAATACAGGCTGGGGGATGAAGGGATTGAGAGCAGCCCTGCACAGAAGGACTTGGGGGTACTGGTGAGCGAAAAGCTGGACATGAGCCAACAATGTGCACTCGCAGCCCAGAAAGCCAACCGTATCCTGGGCTGCATCAAAAGCAGCGTGGCCAGCAGGGCGAGGGAGGTGATTCTGCCCCTCTGCTCTGCTCTGCTGAGACCCCACCTGGAGTGCTGCGTCCAGCTCTGGAGCCCCCAACACAGAAAGGACATGGACCTGCTGGAGTGGGTCCAGAGGAGGGCCACGAAGATGGTCAGGGGGCTGGAGCACCTCTCCTGTGAAGACAGGCTGAGAGAGTCGGGGTTATTCAGCCTGGAGAAGAGAAGGCTGCGGGGAGACCTTATTGCAGCCTTTCAGTACTTAAAGGGGGACTATAGGAAAGATGGGGGCAACCTCCTTAGGACGGCCTGTTGTGACAGGACAAGGGGTAGTGGTTTTAAACTAAAGGAGGGTAGGTTTAGACTAGATACAAGGAAGAAATTTTTTACTATGAGGGTGGTGAGACACTGGCACAGGTTGCCCAGCAAGGTGGTAGATGCCCCATCCCTGGAAACATTCAGGGTCAGGTTGGACGGGGCTCTGAGCAACCTGCTCTAGTTGGGGATGTCCCTGCTCACTGCAGGGGGGTTGGACTAGATGATCTCTAAAGGTCCTTTCCAATGTAAACCATTCTATGATTCTGTGATTCTATGATATTACTGTAAATTGTGCACACACTAGGATTTTATAAAGCTAAAATCTCCCTGTAGGAAAAGGGCTGGGTCTATAATCAGTTCTTGTGATTATATGAACCCTGTGCACTGTCCATCCCTCTTCCAGACTAGGTCTCCCTCTCTTCATGTATATTTTTTATATAGTTTCCTACTGTTCTTTTCCTGTTTTTTTTCTGCTGTATCTTCCTTCACAGGTATGCAGTGAGATGCTCTACAAAAAACATGACCCAACATGGAACATATTGTCTTTATAAACCAGAGGAAAGGGGATAGGAAGTACCCCACAGCAACCTCAAGATGTGCACTTACATCTTTTCCATATGAAAAGGGTAGGCAGAAAAGGAAGCTATAATCCTGGGGTTTACTTCAAAATTATGTTGGGAAGCAGCAGCCAGGGCCTGTGGATTCTGGCCTTAAATTCTGGAAACAATCTTAAACACCATAGGGTAGCCATGGCCAAGGGCAAAACTGATTTAAAAATTGTTATCTTACCTAATCATCTTCAGAAGCATAGGTAGAATCTGAGGGTCAACAAATACCAGTACTTAGGTGACTAATTTCTATATTTGATCCGGTATAAAAGGTCTTAAAATCATGTTTTTCTTACTCTGAAGTCAGTGACATTATACCCGTTGGTGTAACTGAGAGCAGGATTTAATTTTTACCCTTAGTTAATGTATCATTATTTTTCCATCATTTTTTGACATGTTTAGAATAGTCTATGTAAAGGTAAAGATGCAGTATGTGAACTTATTTCTTTACTATGTTTCAGCATCAATCTGACCTGTTCCCTGTGTGTTCAAAATACAGTTTCACAAAGGAAATGGATGCAACTTGTCCTGCAAATATGTATACTCTTACCCTTCTTCCTTTCTTTTTGTTTCTCTTTTCTTCTCTCTGTCTCTCCTAGTATCTTTTCTATATAGTTTCCTACCTCCTCTTTTCTTTCTGCTGTATCTGTCTGTCACACATATGCAGTGAGATGCTGTACAAAGAACATTACTCGCATGCAAGACATTGCCTTTATAAATGTAAGGAAAGGAGACAGGAAGTAAGCACCTTTACTGATACTTGCTTTCAGTGAGCACTCATGATACAGATTTCTGTTGTTGTAGACAAAATAATTTGCTCTTCTTCTCTGACAACATTTTCCCAAATTCATAACCCTCTGTCTTTGTTTCCACAGCTTTAAACCGTATTGGAATTCCTCCTCTCCCCGAGAACAGCATGAGGCTCAACACAACAACATAGGTAAATACAAACATACTATTTTCCTAAAAATAGAAGAGATGTCTCTGACCTTTTTCACAGACTTACATAGAAACAGAGTACAGATCTTTAAAAAGTTACATCAGCATGATGGAATCTTCTTGAGGCTTAGTATATACTTAGAGTTTTAGAATATATTCTTCTAGATCACTTCCTTCTTACCAAAATTCAGCATACTTTTTTCATCCTTTCATCAGATCATTACTAGACACTGCAGAAGCAGAACAGTAAATATCAAATGAAATTTATATTCAAAATAAGATTTTATATTTGAGAGTTATAAGAATTACTATCACATTTTATTATTGCAGCTCCAAGGAACATCACTCTCAGTGTCCAGTATACTCAGCAATGAACACATACAGTAGAAAATATTTCTTAAATAGAAGATCAAGCACTCCTTAAGAAAGATGACTTTTTGTTAAAAGAAGAAAAAAAAATGATCTCTCTACTTATCATAGTGATAGGACAGAATATGATCTTGAAAATCCTAACATGGTGATGATTGTAACGAATTAAGTAACTTGTACGTGACTTTGAAAGCACAAACTGACATGTTACATCACTGTGGGTTCATTATTTCTGTACTCAGCCCTAGTAGGGCCAAAACAGGAGCAACATGTCCAGTTCTTGATCCTGTATTCCAGAAAAAAAAAAAAAAAAAGATATGGACCAATCTGATAACAAATGAGTGATGTATGAGAATCGTCTAGACTGAAAATGAAAGATAAGGGGGCTCAAAACCACTCATCCTTTAAGGACCTTAAATAACTAAACAAAAAGAGTCTGTGGGAAAATATATAGTAGCAGCCTTCAAATAGAAGTCTGCTGTGCAATGATGTGGTTCTCACATCTGCTAGGAATAGGACATGACATAAGGAAAAAAGATGCATTAGAGCAACAGAGACTTTGTTTTGGCACAGAAGAGGGTACAAAACTCAGACTGTTCTGTGTGTAAGGACTGTTAAACACTGGAAGAAATTGCCTCAGTGGCTCTTTGGTCCTTTTTAAGAAGTTAGACAATTGACTATTAGGGATGTTTGCAGTCAGATTGATCCTGCCCCAGGGCAAGAAGATTACTGTCTTTAGGTCTTTCATAGTTCTGTTACCTTCAAGTCCGTAGTTTTAAAGTTGTGGCATTTCCCCTAAGCTGTTCGATAGCTCTGTTCTTTTGTGCAGACTGTGTATTGAGATACATCAGATCCATCTTTTATGCAATCATTAGCAACTGTCAGGCTTGAAATGCAAGCCTATAACCTACTCGAACAACTCAGAAATCCTCGGGTCTGAATTAGACATATTCCAATGTTACTCATGAAGCAACCGAAGCCATAACCAGTTAAGTTATCTGCACATGAATACACCATGAATAAATGGGAAATGAGGACTGAGAACTTAGGAGTCCTACTCTGGATTTTATGCTTAAAATTGTAAAAATAAAAAAATCGTATGTTCAAAAAAAGCTATAGAAGAAATAAGGCAGTGTCCCATAGATCGTAGAAAACGGCCAGTTCTCTCACCATAAAATACATACAGGTCTACTTTGGAAGTATAGCTTCCCAAAAAGTCCGTATTACCAGTACAACTTCTTTTAACTAGATGTAGCACCCATCCAGCTCAAAAAGAAAAATCTTTCAAAGTACCTTTAGAAAACTATTCAGAGTTTTGAAATATATACTCACTAAGGGTCCAGCAACCAGTCTTGGCTATTAATCACTCTGACGAAATCATTGATTTTCATTTCCTTCTTTCATGTTTCGTGGGAACAGCCTGAGTTAGATTACAAGATCTGAGAGAGGCGATAAGGACAATAAGCAGGCTTTTGAGACATTCTGAGCACCTGGTGGATTACTGTCTGTTTAACCTTTTAATGAACTCTTGGGTTTAGTTTTGGGAATCTTGCCTCTTTAGCAGCATGAGTCTCATTTCTATGCTGGTGAGACAGAGAATGTAACCAATATAGCACTGCAGTGCCAGATGTAAACAGATGTCCCACTCCCAGCAGGATGCTATAAATTATATGTGCGTGATTCTACTGAAAAAGTTAATGTGTCCATATTTTGTGCCATATCAAAAGGTTACTAAACAACCCAATAAACAGTAGAACTTCTGAAATTGCTAGGATTTAATCAAATCTTAAATCCTGACCAATAGTCAAGTATGTTCACTGGGCTTCTCTACCTAGTAACAAGGCACCCCCTGTGTCACAGAGGGATGCCTTGAAGATCATGTAGTATTTTGCTAATCTTTTAAAGGTCTACAAAAGAAATAGTAAGTGCTAGTGACTGTTTTTCAAAGCAAATATACTCTTGACTGCTTTCATTCTCTCACAGAGAACCAGGTTATCATTGACATTAATTAGTGTTGTTAGACCTATGTCTACTAAAGCATCACTCTCTAATGTCAGAGGCCAGCTTCTGTATATTCTTAGCTCATTCCTCTGATGGCTCCTAAGCAAGTGTCTCCTTCTAAATGTCCTAAATTTAAAAACATAGAACCTAATCTTGCAACCCTGTTTAACTTTAAACAATGGGAAAATCCCACTGAAAGTTCAATTTAATGCAAAATCCCAGAAATGTGTGTTGTACCTCTGTGACTACCACTGATGACTACTAGTGAGTTTTTCTTTCAAGCTGTGATTGCAGGGTCAGGGAATAACCTAGCTTTATGCTCCCTAAGCCCTTTGAGTTCAATAGGTACAGCATCCTTACGCCAAAACAACCACATTGTATTTGAATCTGATTATTGATCCATGCCTAAGAAAGGAAGCAGAAGGGTAGTGGTGTTGGTCAGGATACAGGTCAGGAATTCCCTGTAGGTGGGAGCTGTGTGCTGCCTTTTCAGTTGTTAGGGATGGTTGTGTGCTGTGGCAGCACCAAAAGGGCTAATACATGGGTCTACCTGGTGCAGGAGTGAAGTTAGAGCAACGGCAGCATTTGTCTGGGGGCTAAAGCCAGCCTGCAGGAGGATAAGGGGAGCTCTCAGGAGACATGTATGCAGAGCTCCCTGAGACCGGCCAGTTGGGTAAGCGTGAGATGTGGGCTATGCCTCCTGTCAGTCCGGGATGGAAATAACAGTTCTCAGATGGGAAGTTTGTGCTGTAAAGAACAGGGCGTTATCCCAGCGGGGAGAGCTGGCATCATGCTTCCATGGGGATGGAGGTACTGTCAGTGCAGGATGGGGATGCTGGGCTGTAAGGCACTCTTCCACCTGTGCATTGAACAACTTCATGGGTTAAAAGCTAAATCAAATGCAAACCTGAGGTTCTAGCTCTTATCAGTGTGCTAAAATAAAATATATAAAGAACCCCAAACAACACTTTTTGATTTGACTTATTCTACTCCAAAAGTATTTTCATTTGTTTTTAAAAAGAAACAGGAAAAAATCTAGAATGTTCTGAGCTTACTTTTGTGTAAGAAGGTGTTACTTGTCTAAAATGAAAATGCTTCATGTTTGTTTGAATTCTTGTTTTATTTTCATATATCACTATTGCGTACTCTTCCATAGTGATATGAGGGACCCTTTCTTTTTTTAACTAAACTCTTATAATCTTTGCCTAAATAGGCAAATGGCTGCAACTGCACAGCTGGGACAAAACACAACTGACAAAGTCAACTTACACAGCCTTAGGAAAACAAAATCCAAGTTTAAGGAAAGTAAAATAGATTAAGGTGCCGATGATTTAAAGTTAACTTGCAGGGAGGCTCCATTGTATTGTAATGCTGCCCTCTTAAGGACAAAGAAAGCGAGGAGCTGTCTTGCTGAGAGGCCTACAGCTTCTGTGTGACAGCTCAGATTTATCTGAGGTATTTTAACATGGTTTTTCTGCCTTTATGTATGTTACCGCACTCTGTTATGTTCCTCTCACCCTCCAGGGCATGTTAGTGCACTCCTGCGCTCTAAAACTACACAGCGGTAGGAGCCTCTTCTGCAGGGAAAGCAGGCATGAGGCACGATGAAAACCAAAATGCCCTTTTGCATGTCTATAAAAGGCTTTGACACATCAGATCTTGCACTTCACGCATGTTTCCTGCAGGTTGCTAAACAGGAGGCCGCCGAGCGCGGGCAGCGCCCTGCCCTGTCCTGCCCGCTCCGTGGGGGCCGGGGGGCCCGCGGGCAGCCCCGCTGCCAAGCCATGCTGGCCCGGAGGGCTGTGGGCTGGGGGGTCCGGCAGGGAGCTCCCTGCGGGTGGGCCTTCAGCCCGGCCTCAGCCTGCGGGATGCTGCGGCTGCAGGAGGTGAGCCACACCGCAAGCAATTATGTCTCCTTCAGCATGACCAGTTAGAAATTTCCCCTGTGAGGACAGGATTCATGATTTCTCCCAATGGATTATGACCACGTATTTACAATATAAAAGTAATTATTGTGATGCATACATTAACCGTGGGGAAACCTAAATATTATCTGTTAGGATCTGATAGCCCACAAGCTTGACCTCGGTTATGTGGACATCTCTGAGTGGCTCATGGTGCCATCAAACTTGAAAGACAGAGCTGAAAAAGCAATCTGAAAGGACGCTGTTAACACATTCAGGTAGTTCAGTTGTTACAGAGGATTTTGATTAAAGGCTGCTCCTTTCTGAGAAAGGCCCTAGAGTAGGATGTCAGTTTGTTTAAAGGATTCATCTGAAAGGAAGAAACTGAGAGATGAAGCACCACTTTTAAGACAAAAGAAAAAGAAATAAAATTTGGGGGTTGGGCACTGAAAGTAAACAGCCAAGACTTTCCTGTTATCAGGTTTGTGCTGTGAATACTGAAGGTGAAGGTAATATTCTCTCATTTATCTTCTCTTCCCAGAACTGAAAACCAATTCTCTTCATCAACATTTTCTACATTTCTTGTTTTCTACATTTTCTACATTTCTACTTCTAATTTAATCTTCACCTTGATGTACCTGAAATTTAACCTGCTGGATCTCTCCATTGAGTATTATTCCTCACAAAAAGTGGTTTAAGATTAAATAT
>VZTV01066313.1:3653-21568 GCA_013400875.1 Anhinga rufa
GGGGGGGGAATTCTGTGTCTCCCCCCTCCTTGCCTCCTGGAAAGGGGAGCGGGGAGAAGCGCCCCCCCTCCCCCGGCCGCCACCCCGGTCCATCCCAGCACACAGCAACTTCTTGCTCCCAAGCGAGCTCGCTCTTAGCGTGTCAGCCCGCACAATGCAGGGCTAATTCCTGCTGCAAAAGGCAAGTGGTGAGGAATCAATCGCAGGCTTTATGCCATCAAAAGGGATGATGGGTTCGGGGTTGGGATTTTGGTTTGTTTTTTTTTTTTTTTTTTTTTTTTTATTTTAAGTTCCCTGCCCCAGCCTGAATTTCTCCTGCTCCTTACCCCCATCCTATTAATAATCCCATGCAGGCGATTGCAGACCGAGGTAAAGCTATCATTTGTATGCGCCTGAAGATTAATTTCCCCCATGTACCAACTCAACGGCATAGTTATCTCTTTAACAGGGAAAACAGTTTGGCTCCATTGTCGGGTTGCCAAGACCGCCTTTTGAGAAAGGGAGCCCGGCTAGCCTCTGATCAAACTCAAAGGTTAGTTAAAAGACAAAAACAGCTGAAAATCTTCATGAATAATGCTGTTTCCCCGAGCCCAGTGTAGTGCAAGCGCACATTTCAATGCCAGAGCATTTTGTTATGCTGCTCGCCTGAGTCAGAATTTCACAGAAAAGGCAGAGAAGAAAAGCTCCAACAATTAGAGGGGGCCTGTCAGAAAACATTAACGCCTTCCTCGCCCAGCCTGTCAAGCGTGCTGGAAATAAAAAACTGGCATAGCGAATCGCACCTCCACCCTCTGGAGCTGCGGGAGGGGAGAGGGAGGGGGGGGTTAGGGACAGAGAAGTAGAGAGAGACAAATGGACAGGCCCAGGCTGCTAGCAGTCCCCCTCGGCTTTGCAGTTCGTCCAGACGCTGGAAAAAGAAGGGGAAAAGACCTGCAGCTGGATATTCGCTCTTGGTATTTCTCCCTCTGTTTCATGCTCCAGAATTACATTTTCTCTTGGGACCATCACATGCACTTACACTGTCTCTCTGCATCTTCAGTCCTTTCCTGCGTCGGTCCCGCCAAGCGCAAGTGAGGTGCCCGGTGAAAACAGTAGCATGGCAGAACAGTTCCCACCTTTTGCTTTCTGCTCCCTCAAACATACAGCTTCAGCTACCCAGACACACATGCTCGAGTCCTTTCACCTAGTGAAACACCTACTGACAAGGACACCAAACGATTTAAAGCCTCTCTTGCACTGCCTGTAAGTGAACATCTATGCTTTGACTTTCCTGGCCAAAGCACCAAAGCACAGATTTTTCCCAAGCTTTTAAAATGACAAGAGCTCTGCTCCTTTTCTTACTCTAAGCAGAACCTGAGACCTCTGCTTGGTTCCCTTTTTTTGGCCCTACACATCCCACGGGGAAGGAGGTCTGGGCTCAGGATCAGGAGTCCCAGCCCTCCATCCCACACACACCCTGGAGCAGCACAGTGCATCCAGGCAATATGGTGCTTGCTGCCCCCTTCAGAGAAGGCTGGCATTTCCTGCGGCTGTGGAGCCAGATGTGTCCCCAGAAGGAGGTAAGCAAGGGAAAAGCCTGACTGAGCGCTGGTACTTTCATTGGCTCTGACACTTGTCCTGGGCAAACACAAGCAAGCAGTAGGAGAGGGGAGACGTTTCATGAGGTCCCTTTTCTCCCTCTTCCCAGTTACCTCGCACTTACTGTACTAATTGCAAGGGGAGAGGTTGTGTAAAAATGCAGGGAAGGGCAACTAAGGGAAAGCTGCTTTTTGTGACAAGGCATTGATCTTGGACTGAAGCTATCTAGATTCATTGCTGGGTATGCTTTGGTCCTGTCTCAATCAATTTTAGCCTGATATCCACAAATGCTAAAGAGACCATGAGTAGTTCCTCACAGGTGCCTGGGGATATGCAGCATTGGGAGAAGGTGAGAAAGCTGGCAAGACCAAGGGGGTCACTGTTCCAGACTCTGCTCTTGTGCAAAGTGCTGTGGGAAGAGCCAGGGCATATTAACAGTCTGGCTTATTTTTCTGGGGGACAGGCAATCCATGTTTCCTTTCATCCCACCGGGAACAGGATTCAATCCTGTTTGTGCTCTTCACCTACCACCCCAGAAAGGGACAGTTACATATTTTTCCCAGAAGAGCTTCACTTTCCCTAAAACATAAGAGCAAACGTCTGTATGTTGTCCTATATGTTACCTGGATGGAAGCTGCCTGGGAGCAAAATTCCTTTGAAAATGTCACCCACCAGGCCACCCTCTCTTAGACCCTGCAAACAACTGCAGCAGTCAAGTTGCCCAAACTTTCTGCTGGTCACCCTTAATTTGCAGCAACGTGTTGCTTGCTTGCTTTCTGCTTTTATAAACTCCTAATGTGGGGTTCCCAATTGCACTGGGGAGGAGAGGTAAAATCACAAAGACCCCTATAACCAGCCCCAGTGGCATAGCACAGGCCTTTCTGATAGGGGTGGCGATCAGCTTCTGCAATGGAGCCCGAACTCGTTTGGTCCAGCTTCACAGAAGCAGATCACAGAAAGAGCACGTGTTCCCCTTTTGGGATGGGGTCCTCCTACCCGCCCGCCCNGGGAAGCCATTTCAACAGGATTATACCATGACAATGCAGATTAAAACCCTGCCATATGGCCTAAGATAGGCTTGCATTTACTTTCAGGTAACAACGCATTGCTAATTAAGTCATGATGACATTTCTAAATGAAAAAGAAAAGAAGAAAAAAAGAAAAAAAAAGCCACCTGTACATGAAATAATGACAGTCAAATGAAGGGAAGACATTAATCGGCACTAATAATACTGGAAATCAGCCCTCTTTTATCATTGCGGTTTGCTTTGAAAAGGAGAGAGAATTTGTTTGATTTGTTATTGAGTAAACAGTAATTCATGTGTGCACTCAGAGAAGTGAACGCGGTGCTCCTGAAAGGCGCCTGACTGACAGCGCGGGAGAGCAAAGTCCTGCATCATATCCAGGACAAACACAGAGCCGGCAATAGCGTGGAGAGGTTCCCCACCCTGCTTTGCCGAGGGCCTGCAAGGCAGTGATGAAGGGTTTCCCTGAGCAGGGCTGGAGGCCGGCCTGCCTGTTTAAGTGTCGGTTACATTTAAGCACGTGCTTAAATGCCTCACTGTACTGGGGATCTTCGCCTTTACATCTCTGAGGATACACCAGTGAATGATGGTATAACCAGTCAACACAAAACCTACAGCCTCTCCCGCTTCCACTGCTGTGTCACCATGGGACAGCAATAGCTTTCACACAATAAATGGGATAATGTCAGACTGTTAGCCTACAAGCAAAAGGTCACTGGTTATTAATAACCCCCTGAGCCTTTTAGATGAAGGGTGCTCTTCAAAGACCTGAGACTTTTACTTGAAGTTTCTAATCAGTGTCTGTGCATATTCCTCCACACCACAGAAACTGCATTTGGAGCTGCTGACCCAAGAGGCTGAAGAACAGGCAGTGGGACACACATTGCTTCATCCTGTTTTAACTTTTGTAGCAAACCACATTTTTAGGTTACTATGATACACATCATGTTGGTCTGCCCAGCTATGGGCCCTGACCTAGCAAGAAGACTTAGAGAGTTTCATATCCTGTCAAACTTGAGGTACTGCCAAAAAAAAACCACCACAAAGCAGCTCAGCTTATCCTTCACATCTCTCACTGGCTGTGTTGCCACTCAGATGAAGCCCAGTGTTTCAAGTGGTCCTTACAGATTTTGCATGATCTATGATTTGAAGCTGGAATTCAGCACCGAGGTAAGGTTCTAGACAGATATATGTCTACAGATGAGCCTGGCAGCACTTTACACTTTCTGCTATCAAATTTTTGCTTCCTTCTCCTCCACAGCTTTGGCCTCCTCTTTAGCCTCCATTGCTTCTCACATCTGGGGCTGCAGCAGCTCAAGAGTTACACCCTGAACCAGCTTCCAGGGTAAATACCTATCTGCACATGTCTTCATCCAGGCACTCTCACATCCCTCTCCAGCACAGTATATTGAGAACAAGTGGAAGGAGACCAGAAAATCAAGAAGAAAACACAGATATGACTTTCAGAAGCATCTCACTGCAAACACTACCCACCTGAATTCTAAATTCCCTTGGGCTTCACCAAAGATCTGGGTTCTGCCTCTTAAAGACCTGCTGGTGGGGATGGTGGCCAATTTCTCCTGTCTCTGAGGCCAGTGAGCCTGTAGAAGATGGTTTAAAATGCTGGCAATTGCAGAAGGGGGGACAACATGGACCTGCAGTATCTCAGGGTGATATGGCAGAAAGTCACGGTAATCATGAAAGGGAGAGAGGTTCCCTACCAAACAGCCACGCTGTGTGCTGCTGGGCAGGACATCAGAACAGAGAGGGGTTGCTGAGGAGCAAAGCAGGAGCATACAGAAAGAGCAGCACTGGGCAGACACCCCCGAAACCCAGGCAGTGCAAGCCCCCGGAGATGATCCTGTAGTAGCAAGCAACACCCTGGAGCTCCCCATGGCTTCTCTTCTCGTGTCCACATGTACATCAGAAGAGAGATGTGTTTGTGTGACTGGCTTGTAGAGGAGGCTGGCGGCAGTGTGAGACAAGCACAGAAAGAGTAAGCCTCCCCAAGGCTGCACAGCCCCCCCGGCTTCCCGCAGTTGGGCACTGGTTTGGGGGCTGCACCTGCCCATCTTTAATACTCACTAATGGCTCTATCCTCCATTCACCTACCTGTTCCCTTTCTGAATCCAGATATATTTTTGCCTTATACAACACCCTGTGGCAATCACCGTGAAAGGATTATGATGTACAGACAAATAAAATAGCTGCTGGCAGAGGCAGTGAGCAAACCTCCTCCCTTCCTCCCCTGCTCCAAAGTTTCTTGTCAGAAGACCACCGTGGATGCAGGGGCAGGTGATGAGGACAATGACAGGTCCACGAGGGGCACTCTGCTCAGTCTGGGTTGTCCCTTGGCTTCTCTGCATGGCCAAATCCTGTCTTCTTGGCACATCACTTTCGGTTACCACTACTCCTTCTCGCTCTCTGTGTGTGGAACTGCTACTGACCAATGGAGCATTTATAAATAGAACAATGTTTAATTAACACAACAGTAGGACAGACTTGTTGAAATACTTCCCAGACAGCAGGCAAGAGTCCTGACAAGGAGGCTATTATGGGAATTTTAATGAATCCTTCCAGAGTGGGACAGCTTCCATACACCTACATTGCAATGACTAATTTTGTTTGTAAAAATTGTATTGGTAAATGATGCAGAGTGACAATAACATTGAGGACCAGCGAATTGAATAAAGTCACTTGGTGTCTATGTGAAATACTGCCTACAGGACAGAGCAGAGCACTTACCAAATGTAGTGCAGCCATGGGTCCAAATGCCCCAAAGCCCACGTCAGACCCAGCTACAAATGTAGTTTGCATAAGGCAGGCAAAGAAGCAATTAAATAACCCAAACAAGGATCTAGCTGTGCCAGATGCCACCACAGCATGAAAAGGAGCAAGGGCTGCACAACTGCTTCTGTGAGACACGACCAGGAGCATGTGCCTTATTAACACCACCGTTAAATGCATGTCTGCTAGCTGCTACTGCTGTAATTGAGACAATGCATCCCTGCCATCTCCCTGTCGAAGAAAACAGGAAATAAAGACTGGCTACCTCAGTGATGGGCCTCTGTAAGGTTCCACCTACCATAGAACAGCCTACTTCTTCTAACAGGGAGGTGTGAAATGTAAATCAAGGGGCACAGAAAGGACAAGGTTTACAATGTCAGTGCATTCCCTTAAGTCCACCTTCTCCTAGCTCCGTAAACTATTCCTCACCCTCTAGCAGAGACATTGCACGCCATTGGCAACCCGGTGGCCTTAACCAGTAAGTACTAATGAGCTCAGAAGTTCAGAAATGGCCTCTTATCCTTCAGGATCTTAAGCAACAAAGCTCCCAGGAAGACAATCTGCAATGACAAATGAGTTATTCTTGAATTTGCCAGTTCAGCTGTCCACTGCTGTACTGCATGGACAGTAGCCAGCAAGGGACTCTCTGCAAGGGACTCTGTTCTTCTGAATTCATCATCGTTATGCATCTGAGGTTCTTTTTCCCAAAAGACCTAGATGTTAAAGGACAGATTCAAGATATGCATTATCCAGCCAGGGAGCCTGGACACGGCCAGTTTTCTTCTCTAGTTTTGCCATTTTCTCTCCTTTACAGGCATGTGGCATTTTTTTCTGGAGTATGGTTAGGGGAATGCACATGGATTATTGAAATATGTTGCACTGCACTCCAAACAAAATGGTGTTGCAAGGTTAGCTTTGCATGGAAGTGTGTGCTAGAATGCTAATCAACATAGTTGAACACATGTTTTGGTGCATGACTTCAGACATTCTGAAGCAAAATCATCTCTGATTTATTGGACTAGACAATGACATACACAGAACTGACTAAGCAAGCCAAGAAAATTATTGCTGTAAGCTTTGGTAACATATAAGGATTTCATTGAACTGGAGTGAAACTTTGAAAACTGCTCACCATAAGCCTTGGTTTGCTGAAGGAAAAGAGATGAGGAAGAAGAGGATACGTCCTTTCAACTGGTACAGGTGCTGCTGCACTCAGAAGTGCAGGTTGTGAAAATATTATTTTTAGCCACATGCATCTGTTTCCTGTTGAATTCTTCCTTTTGCATAATGTGGAGTCTTGCCTGTCAGATTAACGCTGTGCTTCACCCCCAAACAAAAGTGCTGGCCTCCAACAAATCCATCTACAGCACACCTAGCTCCATCGGTGGGCATATTATAAAAGGTAATGAGCTTGACACTCCCCTTAGCTCCAGCTGCTGTAGCAGCGTGTAATGAGCCCTGCTCTATGGACTCTGGCTCTCACACTAAAACGCCATTGAGAAGTGAGACAGCATGCCACTGAATTTAATTTACTGCTTAGCATCAGCTGGCCCCAGATGATGGAAGGTCATCAGGATGGAGGGTCAAGTGGTATAAACAGCTCCAAATCTCCCTTCTGCCCAAGGGCTCGGAGCCGGTAAGCCCCACGGCAAGCAGGCACAGACCCAATGGGGGCACATCGGCTGAGCAGACTCCACAGGCAGATTCCTTCGGAGCATCTGCTCTCCCAGATGAGGAACCCCTCCCATTGACTGTATCCCATCAGCATTTTCAGAGCAGTTTAGGGAAAATCCAATGCAATAGGCCAGGTTCCTTGGAGGAGTTAGTCTGCCATTGTAGGTATTTTCTCTTCCAGTGGAGTAACTTTCCTACCTTCATAACAACACATCACATCATATTTTGCTTGTAAGGTATCAAGGATTTTTAGATCACAAAGTACCATTATTCCGTTTCAAGAAAGGAAAGCTTGAGGGAGGGTTTGAGCCACCCAGAAAGGGCCAATGCCAGAGACTGAAGAAAAAAAAATAAGAAAAGTGTAGCACGTGGTGATACCACCTTCAGTGATGTACAGCTCTAGGATGTGCAGAGCCAAAGGCAGGGTTGTTGCATTTAATTCCTCCCAGAGATTTTTCTGCCATGGACTTGTAAGTGGCACTAAGCTTTGGGTGCATTTAAGACTAAGCCAAATCAATGAGATATCTTAAAAGATTCATTTGTTACGTGCAACCTAAGTGTTGAACCTGCCTCTGCTGACAGAGTCTAACTAGTCATCCTGTGCTCCAGAGGATTATGATCCTGGGAGAGCAGGATTGAGACACACCAGCCTGGAAGGGGAGGGGTGTTCTTTCACATTGGGAAGATGGGTAATGCTGTTTAAGGACATCCCAGCCTTAAACCCAGAGATGTGACTGTCGACTAAGAAACAGCACGGCCAGATCCCAGCCTCTGAAAAATGGAAAGCTGCTAGTGGGGCTGGGGGCCCGGGGCATGATGTGCTCCAGGCAATTTCTGCAGCTGCTCTTCAAAGACACAGTCATTGAATCCAGTGAGACCACCTGAGGAGTAGAAAACCTTCCTGAGTGAGTAACGTAGACAAAATCAGACCCCCAGGGAGTGAAATATGGGGCTTTAAAAATTTACCTCGCTGTGTGGTGGCAGGTTTCTAACTGGTTTGTGCGCCTGGATGCTTGCTCGCATGACTCTACAGCACAATACGTGTCCTTGGCTCAGTGCAGCCCATATGTGTGCAAGTTTCTTCCCCGCTTACTGAACACCAGAGGCTTGGTACAGGCCACAGACACACATGTGGGGTTGCGGGGGCCCAAAGACAGAGCTGCACACCTACATCCCTGTGAGCAGGCTGTGCGGCACATAGCCAGGTACCATTGCTCTTCCCACATACTGGTACTGCATGGTCTGAGTGCGCGTTTATGCCCCAAATGTTTCTTTCTTTAGATATTGCCACCTCTTCCAGCACGGACAAAGACCTGTTTGTGAGGCTGCGCTCCTTTTCTGTGGGGATGACAGGTGGGAACAGAGGTCTGATATAAATATACCCTGACTTGAAGTGGGGTTTGAGCAGGATCTAGTCTAATTTTCCACCCTGAACAAACAATTTTATTTTGCACAAAACTTTCTCTAAAGAGAGTGAGCTCAATTAAGAAAACCACAACAACACAACTTTTAAAAAATACCGTTGTTATTGTCCGTGTGGGTTTTGGGTGGGCTGTGGAAATTGATTTACGAGTCAACCACTTTTCTCTTTTCTTGCCATCTCTCGCTTGAGTGGTTTGTAGGCCTTGGCCCTTTCTTTCACTCAAGGAGAATAAGGTTGTCTATGGAAGAGGTCAGCATTTCAAATTGGTGGAGTTCAACTGCACAAATGACATAGAACTGACAAGAAAAGACAGGGGGTTTGGAGGTCATAGACTGCATAGGTCCTGGTTAGGGTTTTCGCTTTGTGATGGGACCTGGCACCAAAATGAATTAAATAACAGGCTTAAAGACTATTGAGGGAGGGCTGAATGCAAATCAAAGATAAGTAGAAGTTTTCTTTCCTAAAAGGGGAATGATTTTTTTCCTTACCTCCCCCTTTCCATATCTGCACAGGCAAGGTCTGCATGTTAAACATGATTTAGCAGGCATTATTCTGGAGCCTTTTCATCAGGTTTCTGCAGTGATTGCCTATCTTGGCCTATGATTAATGATCTGCTGTGCAATTTGGAGGCTATAATGACTCAACAATCCACACACAAACTATATAGTCACATTCCTTTTGCAGATTTGCCAAGCTGTTACCAAGGGGCCCACAACCAAGCAGGATTGTTAGAGAGATAGCTAAGCATTTCTGCAAATGCCATTCTGCCCTTATCTTGCTGCGAAGTACGTTGGGCAGCAGGCTCATTTACAAAATTCAAAGCCTAGATTTCAGCGGTTCCTTTAAAAAAAAAACAAATTCTGGACTGAAATAATCATTAAAAAGCCTGGTAAGAAAAGATCCTGGTATATGGCCTCTCAGTGATTATACGGACAAAATACTTTCTTTGTTTCCAAATTTTGAATCTGATTAATTGAGGCCTAATGCTATTAATGCAGTTTGAAAGAGAAAAGTTAATCTTTGGAAACCCGTGCCATAAACGAAATCTGAAAATCTAAGCAGATTTTGAAATGAAAGCTTTGTCTTCATTTCAGTTTCCATATAGGAATAGGTTATGAGGATTTATTTATAGATTCAATTGGATCTGTATCTGGTTAAAAACCCTCTGTAGAATAAATGCTTTATAAACTTTTTTCATTCAAAACATGGGTCCTGGTAAGAGTCATCTTGGAAAATCCATAGTTCCTGTTTGTGAGGTTGTTTTCAATAAAAATAAATGCGAACAGGAAAAGCAAGGACAGAGCTAAAGATGGAGTCCGTCTTTCAGAAGGACATCAGATATTTTTTGAAAAATATTTACAGAATAATCTATATATGTTCCTGTCTCCATTATTAACAAATAGATGCAGCCCGAATAATTCAGTCATAACTGAAAGAATTCTGGTATTAGTTCAGTTCAGTCACATTCACTTTAATGATTCATTCCATTTTAGTTTTTTTTTTGTCTGGCTTGAGCAGAGGGGAACTGGAAGGCATATAGCAGATCCATCCCGTACATCATATTATTATCAACATTATTATTACTTTGGAAGTGCCTGAAAGCTTCAAAAAAGGATGTAGCTCCACTGTGCTAACACTGAACCTTCATAGTAATGTTGTACCCTCATCATGAAAGGTACCTCTTAGTCCTGTATGTAATGAACTGCAACCCTGATTTTGGAAACACTCACGGTTCCAGATTTAAGTACAAGTGTAAGTGCTCCTCTGCATCCAGGCTTAAGCAATTACATCATACTTTAGTCTATGTCCAGAGTGAAGACCAAGATGTCTCCAAACCATTTGGGAAGAAGGGTTTTCTCTGATCCCACTGAAGGCAACAGCAACCTCCCCCAGCTCTGGCCTCAAAGCCCAACATGTTAGTGCTTGCTTAAAGAAACATTTTAAACACTGAATACAAATAGGAAATAAGCAGAATGTAACTTGAAGGTTCAGAGCTGTCATGGTTTCCTGCTGATGGGGAGGAAGGAGTCAGAAACCTCTGGCTATGAACACATTCAAGCAAAACAGCATTTACCCTCCCTTCTCTGTACAGGGGCTTTCACCCTTATGCAAAGAGCCAACCCACAGCAGTGCACCATGGAGGTCCTACTATTTTGTAGGGTTTTAACTAATCTTTGCCTCAAATACGTAAATAAATAAATAAAATCAGCTGTGAGCACACTGCTGTACAGCCATGATAGTGCTGCTGTGCATTTAAGTCTATTAATTTATGAATGGTTGTGTAGCTGACACTGCCTTCAGGGCAAAGGGATGGACTAGATCAGGGTCAACAACCTTTCAGTGGTGCTCTGCTAGCCTGCGGTTATCAGCCCTGAAGCAGAGGTTATGCAGGACAGCAAGAGCTCATCAGTAGCTAGAAGATGCTGCCTCTCAAAGAGGCAAAAACCTGCTGCTGCAGCGGGATCATTGACCTGTGCGAAACAACCACTCCTCCTGACCCAGGGAGTGAAGCAAAGGCAGCAGTGGGGAGCCCTTAAACAACTCAGATTTCACTATCAGGATGCCATGGCCTCTAGCTGCCAGCCTTGCCTGTGCCTCTGAAAATCAATATCTGTCCTCCCAGGTGGATGGTGTCTCCAAATCTGTTTGAGACTCCTCTTCTTTGACTTCATGAAAGGCACACTTCCCACACGACAAAGACAGGACCAGAGCAGGTCTACCCAGAGGAAATATTTTGTCTGGGAGCCCACAGGTATACTCTGTTGGTTTTAATAGGAACTATGGGGTTGACTTTCTACAGATCAAGCTGCTAGTTTTTGCTGTACTTGTTTTAAGTCGAGCACTGTAATCTGGATATTAATAGAATAAATAGCAAGGGCTAAAACAAAGTATTTTTCAAAGCTAAGAACAGTTGTGTTATGAGGGCTGGACTGAAAATCTGAGCTTCAGATAACCTAGTTAAGGGATCAGAATCACACAAAGGGTTAATATCTGTTCTTCCAGATGTGAACTTCATTAATTTAATCTAAAACATCTTGAGAGATAATAATACACATATTTTCAATTACAACAATTATTTAAACAGCCCTAATCTTGCACTTCATGAAACCATTTACATTCACTCTAATGTCAAGCTCTGCAGGGGAATATGTTAACACAGGAAATGTAGCATCTTCTAATTACAGTACTTCTATAAAACAGAAACAAAACTGAGTTTTGAAGGATGAGCTGAAAGCCGGGACTATTCTATGGCAGATGGGAATGCAGAAGCACCAGGACCAGTTGCAGACTGATGGGTGTACTGTATTTTACTTCTCTGTGGAGACACTGGCACACATGCCTGGGAAAAGATGTATTATCACAAAATGTGCATGTCATTTTGGAGTAAGAACACACTCTCGTTGATTGAGTAGCTTCCATAGTTATAGGCTGTAAAAGAGAATTACTATGTTGTTATATGTTCTGATCTTCCTACAAACATAACACAGCTCAACAGAGAGTCACAACCCAAAATCACATGCAGAATGAATTACCTCTACGCAATATTTTCAGTTTCTCAGTCAGAACGAGAGAGGCAACTCTGACCTCTGCCATGTATTCTGGAAAGAGAGCAGCAAAAGGCAGCACAGTATTTCCGTCAGTCAGACCCAAGGTTATCTGAAAGCAGCAGTCCCATTTCACTCCTGGCACTTTGCTTCAGCTCCAAAGGGCACTCACACCATGGGCGGCTGCCTCAGGTTGGCCTCCTGCATGGCTCTGTGCAGATGAGCTCTTGGGGCCACCGCAGCAGCTTAGAGTTTATAGCTAAGAAACCAGTTCCCAGGTCAGCATATCATGTTGATGTACTGAAGATTTAAAGGATATGTCAGGAAAACTGGTATGAATTTGCAGATCAGAAAACTTCAGATTATCATGCCAGACATGTTGCTGATGCTGCATCAGTGTATTGTCCTCCATGGCAGCAGAAATGCACCCACTGCTAGCATGGATACATGGGTGGGCAGCACAGAGTTGTTCATGGCCTATTGAAATTCAACATGAGTTGGGTACTGCGCTGCTTCAGCTGTCTTCGCAAATCCTGACTTTACCTTATGTTTTCCTGTTATCTGATAAGATTTTCCCAACAGTGAAAATGGCTTTACTGCTTTGTAGCAGTAACAATCGGCAAGTCATATGATGCTAGTAGGCAAAGGCAACGGTTTACGCTACAACCCTTTGTATGACATGCCGCACAAAGACCAAAGACTGTTTCTATCAAGGGGGACTTGCTATAAAGAGCTTTTCTGCCATGTCATTACACTCTGTCATCAAAATGTGTATGCGTCTTTTTGGAGATGCACCAGCTTAATTCCCTATTTGAATGTGACTGGACCATTGGCTGTCTATAGCTGACAAATTGACTGCAGAAATACAAGCGTGGAAATATGTCCTTCCTGGATACACATGCGTGTGCATGTGTGTATTCAAACCCAGCATCCACTACAAGTGATTACCTCAACCATTTGGTGATGTAACTTAGTGGTGCTATATCTATGCTGTACAGGTATATAACTGTCCCCCTCCCCAACCCTACACCCCTTTTGGTAATAGGCCATTTGGTAACAGGCCATTTGGCAGCAGACAACACAAGAAGCAGGGTGTTTTTTGTAAGGGCTCTGGTACACAAAAAGAAATAAAAATCTGTCTTAAAGTAATGAAGCGATCCTTTGTGCAAAAAGTTTCCGAGTGTAGCAAAGGCTCATCCATCTGATAAATGCCCCCCAACCCACCTGCCAGTAGAAAGGCTCAGTAGTGCAGGGAACAGAGGCTGGGAGAGGGTGACAGGGAGGGATGTGTTTTTTCAAATTGTGATTGTTTGGGTTGCTGATCCAAGGTAAATGACAAGAAATCAAAAAACACCCCCAACACCCATATTCCAACTAAAGCAAGTGCTTGGGATTATTTTTTTCCCCCTCTGTGTCTGTTTGAAGGTATTCTCCCAAGTTGACAAGCACGTGTTTTGGAGACCATTGAAAAGTTTCTGCCATAAATAGAGAAGGCAGCTTGGCTTAAGTGTTGCTAGGGAATACCTGGCAACAGGCAACAATAGTCCTTTTAGAGAGCCCAGGGCAAACAGTGACCGTGGTAATGGGGTGGGCTTAAGGGAGGCTCCTTGCCCAAAGCCCCTCCACTCACACTGTGCCTCCAGCCCTGGGCTGTGTTCCGGAAATTCCCCGCACAAAGCCCCCCATTCAATGGGAGGCGGGCCTGTGCGTGTGCTTTTCTGGCAGGGAGGGGGGCTGCAGAGGGAGGGGGCCTTCTTGCCAAAAAAAAAAAAAAAAAAAAAAAAAAAACAAANTTGCAAAGGCTAAGAGAAGCACAGAAAGTGCTAAGTTTGTAAAAGAAGCTGAAAAGGTTCAGAAAGGACATAATGGGGCCAGGGAATGCCCCGTGAATTTTGAACAGAGAGCAGAAAAGAGACCCTAAAAAGCAATTAGTGATGCTGCTTGTCGCTGAAGAGGGAGCTTGAAGGAGGTGGGAAGGCGCAAAAGGAAGAGGGCAACTCCAATCACTTAGTAAAGTACAAGGGAAAGGGGGGGCAGGCACAGGCAGAGAGACTGGCGCCGTCGGGAATTTTTATAGTAAAGTGGATGGAGGCACACGGTGAGGGCAGCGTCCAAGGAGTGCCCGGAGCCGAAGGCACATGCTAAACTGGCTTTTGGCTTCGCCTCTCCTGCTCATTTCTGCAAGACCGGAGAAGCGGCAGGGCCAAGCTGCTCTCCCTCAGCTAGCCCAACGCCGCAGACTCAGCCTCAAATCCTCACCCATCCCCACAAGGATGGCTTTTCAGCCAAGCGTGGCTGCCTGATGGATGAAGGCAAGGGGGACATTTCTAAAGACCTCGGTCTCTCTTCCTCTCCTCCCTGCACCTCACTTTTCCAGAGCCATGCACACATGCCTATTTAGCCGTACATTCCCTGTGCAAAATAAAAATAACGCTGTCTGCTCATTAGCTGGGAGTTGTTAGGGGGAAAAAAAGAAGAAAAAAAGGGCTGTCTGAACAGGGCTGAATAGCTATAACCTTAATGGGTTGTCAGAAGTCTGCTGGCAGCAGGGTGAGGGCAGCCAATCCCCCTCCAGTCTTTTGTCCTAGACATTGTTTAGGATCAGTGGTAGCTCATTAGGTCAGGTCAGTAATATTCCTAACGATCCTGCAGGGCTGAGGCTTCAGACTGTGTCTTCAGCTGTTTTCCTGATGTCAGTCTGATTCACGAAGAGGTATTTATCTCAACAGAGGCACTTTGGTAGGAAGCATTATTTACCTTTCCTATCCTGATTATTAACCTTCAACAAAAGTTGCAGCTGGAAGGGGAAAAGGGGAAGCTGAGTGCCCTGCCTGTGTGAACGGAGGTGTGTTAGAGTGAAAGGCAAGCTGGAAAAGCCAAGTAGATGGGGCCTTGGCCTACAATTTGGCCCTACGGTTTGCCTCTCTGTATTTCAGATTCCATCTGTAAAGTAAGGATAATCACCCATTTTGCATTCTGGGGGGGTGGTGGAGAAGAAAACATTAGAGTGTGAGGCTTCCAGGCAATGGGCCAGATAAGTAGCTAAAATTAATACCTTTCCTGCATTCAGGGGTCCTAGAAGGGCTGGGCTTTTTTGTTGTTGTTTTGTTTTTTTTCTGGTTTCTAACAACAACAAAAAAATCTGAATTAAATTGTAAATCAGAACGGATTTTTTTTCACTGTGTATAATTCCCCTTACATCCTATACTTATTTCAGCCTAGCAACGTGAATCTGCTGAGGAAGGGAGTAAAGTTAAACCCCCACCTTCCCTCAGGCACCTCCACTGCTGAGATACGGGGTGCAGGCATGGGGCTGAGCAGATCCTATTTACTGAGACCCACCAAATCGCCAGCCTTGGTCATATTGCTGTCCGACAGTGTCACAAATCCAAAATGACACATTGGTAAAGTGATGAAACTAAAGGGTAATTGATCATATGGTAGATTTCCTTGTAATTAGGCAACACATTATATGCCCACTTGCCAGTCTCTGCCCTCTCCAAGACTTTACTTCAGTACTTAAGGCCTGAGGTTTTCTAAGGAAACTCTGAGAGCTCCGTGCAGCTGCCCTGCATCCCTATTAAAAACCAGCCAAACTAACAAATAATGATTAAATGATTTCCTTATTTATTTTGTGTTAGAAAACAGAGTGGACAATGAACTGCTCTCTGAAACAAAGGGGCAAGAACTACTCGTCCCTTTCAGTCCAGTAAGAGGATGGTAAGTATGCAAAGGTCAGCATGCAGACACTGAAAGGTTCAAACCAAGAGCACGAGGCAATGGGAACAACATCCCCAGATCCTCGGTGAGTGCAAAACTCACCAGCAGCTGCCTTCGTGGTGCTCCAGATCTGGCCAGAGCTGGAGCAGCTGCTGTGGGCATCCTGCGGACCAAAATAGCCCCCCAGTGGCTCTGTCATGTCCCCTATGCTAAGATCCTGAGAGGGGATTCGGTGCCCCACAGGACACCATCAAAACGTATGGAGAGACATACAGAAAAAGGCTTATGGATTCTCCACTGTGACTTAGCTATGATTGCATTTGGGTAACTCTGCTACCTGGGCAAGTTGTACATTAATGTCATGAATGATGAGTTCTCCATGAAGAACCCTCCCACCACCCCAAGGAGGGATGGAATTTCAGCCCAAAATTAGTATACTCTTACAATGGGGGGCATGTTCCGCTGATGCCTTCTAGGCTAAAGACTATTCTTCACAGGTTACCTAATTATAAGGGAGCATGGGCATCAAGAGGTGCCTGTCACCAGCAGCACACAACAGAGTAAGCAGGACACATCTCTCTCGAACAGATCCAGGAATGGATTTCTAGCTGGCGGGCAGCAAAAAAATGCTGCCCAGAGTTGAAGCAATGGATCACGTCTCATCAGTTGCAAGATGGGTTTTGCTGTACACCTTTGCCAGGCTTCCTTTGCTGGCTGGTTTCTCTGGTACCACAGAAAGAGTTTAAATATTCAAGTGAGCTGCAACTGACACAGGTGTCCATGCCTGTATTCACAGGAATGAATCAGGCTTGGCAGGCTATAGCAAAGAGGGTGGTTTTTTTCAGCAAGTTGTTAAATAGCCAGCATCATTTCTGTTATGTGACTGAAATACCACAACAACTAACGGGACAAGTTCTGCTCTCTATCTGCATCAAGCAGAGAAAAGATGATCACCAGAATCACTCAAAGGTTTCTGAAATATTCAACCTATTTTAAAACGGACTCTGTGTGGTATTTCTAACAGGGGAAGTAGAGGGATATGAAGGCAATAGTAACTCATACTGTTTCCTCTGGCTCATACTGGCCTCTCCATCTTGTGCAGGGTTTGAAAAATGTAGGCCTGTGAGGAACTTCTGAGAGTTGCACTGAGAGTCTGACTCTGTGTCTATAATGATAAGATATAAAAATGATAAAACTTTTTAAATATTAATAGTAAAGCTAGATGTTTTGGCTTCTACAGAGAGCTGCCATTATGACAAAAAAGGATGATGACTTTGGTGCTGTTTGCAGTTTTAACAACTCACTATTTTGTCATTTTGATATGCTTTTGAGTGTGACAAAGATGTTAATTCACTGCTAAAGAATTATGCACTTCAAGTGCTATTAAAATGCTTACTCACTGGAAAAATATTCTATGACTTAACCAGCCTTCTGTGTGAGCAAGCACATGTTTGCGTGTAGCTGTGAGCCCATACACTCGCAAGCATGTACACCGGCACATGTCTTTGTCCACACATGCATAGAGTCAAGCCCACCCAAATACGTATGAAAGCACATAAGTTCCGACACAGCGATGCATGTACACATGCAGACATACAGACAGCCACTCACCCACAAGCCCTCTTGTACCCAAGGCTGCATACATGCATGCACATGCACACCTAGCCACAGCCACACACTTGCATGCGTACACATGCATCCCTGCACACATCGATGACTACATATGCACACACATAAACAAGTACACCTCAGAACAGGCACCCACCCGTACACACCTCTGCGGGTGCTCAGGCATTTGCATGCACTCATACAGACTTGAATGCTCGCCAGTACAGATGCACCCCTACGTGTGTGCACACCCTCACATAATCATCCACTTATATTCACCCACAACCAAGCACGCTCACCCCACTGTGCACACAGACAGGCACAAACAAATGCGCCCTCGCACACGTGTGTGCACAACCACACACCTACGCACACACCTCCACGCACAAACCCGTACGCACACAGGCACGCGTGCATGCCCTCACTGACGCACCCTTGAGCACAACCACGTTCGCACACCCCCGCAGACCCCTGCCCGCGCCCTCACACTCACAGGTGCCCCCGCACACACGCGCAGAAGCACGGACAGACACACACGCACCGACACCCGTGGCC